>OX637461.1:17110152-17352652 GCA_951799995.1 Trifolium subterraneum
TTTTTGATTCTCTCTTCTCCTCTATTTTCAATTTCTTTCGTGTTTTGGATTCGGTTTGATGGTGATGATGAAAGTTTTTGATCTTTTTTCGTTCCGGTTTTGAAAGGTTTTGGGTCCAGATTTGGTTTTGATTTGAGATGGTTTGATGAATGTTTGATGAGGATTTTCTGGGTTTGATGATGAGGATGATGATATGCGAATTCTGGGTTTGTGGTTTATGATGAAGATATATTTGTTTTGGATTTTGTTTTTGATTTTTGATTTTTTTTTTTAATTTTGATATTTGTTTTGATCTGGATTCAAAGAAGCAGATGGTTTTGCGGCTGATGCCCCTTTTTGACCTTGGAAACTGTGCACAGTATAAATACTGTGTCAGACCTAGGGTTTGCAGATGAGAAATTTCCCTATTTGGACAAAATTGCCCCTTTGGGCCTAGACAAAAACACATATCTGGACTTCTTTGAAAATACTGACTAAAAACACCAGAAAAATAAAAACAGAAAAGGCAATAAAAAATAAAAATAATAATATACACATAATAATATAAAAAACAAATTAAATAAATAATAAATAAAAATAATAATAATAAAAGGAAAATAAAAAAAAAACCAAATAAATGAGGTATTTTAAAATACCTCTCTGCCGAAATTTCGTCAGAAACGAACAAAGAAAATCTGTCTTAAAAAAGACGTATAAAAACGTTCGGTCAAAAAATGGGGTATGACAGAGTTGAATGAGGAGCCCTCTCATATCTTCTTCCCCATCAAATCTCACGACATTACAAGGTAATTGGACTTTGGAGAGTGACACTGCCTTTCTTTTCTGTTTAGTTTTGTCTTTGTGCTCTTGTTCCCTAATTGAATTAAACCTGCAAACAGATATTTTGTTGCACCAACAACAGAGTCGGAGAAAGTACAGGAAGATGTTCTGTTTGAAAAAATACTGCACGAGTCATCAACATTTCATTTTTGGAACAGCTTGACTTCTTCTCTCATCCCAAAACCACATAGTCTCGTGCCCAGGCTTATGAATTATTCATGTATCCGATGCTTGGAGTTACTGTAAATGCCTAGTAATCCCAAAGCTGTTTTGAGCTTCCATTCTGTGTCACATATCAGGAATGCTCTATATCTTTGGCCAATAAGCAAGATTGTAATCCTTGAAGTCGTAATGCAGCTCTTGACATTGATGTCTAGAAGTCTTAGCCAGATTCTTTACCATGTAGCTGTACAATTTATTGTATGTTTGCTGTTGAATACTGGGTTGAACTCCTCCGCTAGAAGAAGAGCTAAAATATACTGAAACCATTGTAGAGTAATGCCAACGTTACCAAATGTTCATATGTTACAACTAACAATGTATAATGTACTATAGAGATGCAGTGGCTCACTACTGTGTCAAAGTATGAACTGCAAGTTAACAACCTAGAAGTTAGTTGGTTAGCTTGCATTGAAAGTTAGTTACAAAGTGTAACCGCTAGTTAGTTAACCAGTTGCTTAGCTTTACATTTTCATTCCTTGTAATCTAAGTAGCTATATATAGTTGCACTCTATCAACCATTGTAACTGGACTTTCATATATGAGAAATTCCACTTTTACACTTCATCTTCTATATCTTGCTTGTTTCTCCTTATCAATGGAGTTTTATATGTCTTTTTCATGTATAAACCATATCTTTGATATGGTATCAGAGCTTCTCCTCTGAGTTGCTCTGCTGCGCCATTCGTCTGATCTATATTCTTTGTCTTTTTTGTTGATTTTGTTTTGCTGTTTACTCTTTCTCTCCACCATGGTGCTGTTTACTCACGGATGCGTCTCAAAATCCGTTTTACATTCATCCTAACGAAAGTGCCACCGCAGCCTTGGTTCAACCTCTTCTTGATGGTAAGAATTACCATTCTTGGTCACGTTCGTTCATGAAAGCTGTTATCATGAAGAACAAGCTTCGTTTCTTGAATGGATCTTGCGTCATGCCTGAGCCTTTTGATCCCACATACGAACCATGGATTCGCTGCAATAATTTGGTACTTTCTTGGCTCATGAATTCTGTTATCTCTACCATTTCTCAAAGCTTGGTTTATACGGAAACGGCTTCTCAAGCATGGGATGATTTGAAAGCTCGTTTCTCTCGTGCTGATCGAGTTCGTATCTCATCTCTCCAACGAGAATTGTATGCTCTTCGCCAAGATTCACTTTCCGTCACTGAGTTCTTCACAAAATTGAAAGGTATATCGACCAATTCCGAATTGTTTTTGCACCTTTCAATGTGTTTGTGAGGCCATGCGTAACGCCAAGAAATTTCGTGAAGAAGACCTAGTTCTATTGTTTCTCACTGGTTTGAATGATCATTATGGCATGGTATGTTCTCAAATCCTGCTTATGGAACCCTTCCCTCAATTGAATTCTGTTTTTGGTATGATAATTCAGCATGAATCTCTTAATGGATTGGATCAAATTGAAGATCAAACTATCTCTGGCTCCATTAATTTTGCTCAAAAACCTTCTTCATATGGAAAATATCCTCCCAAATCTGATAAATTGTGCACTTATTGTTACAAGACAAACCATGTTGTTGATAATTGCTACAAAAAGCATGGATTCCCACCAGGTTTTCGTTTCAGAGATGGCACTGTGGCTGGTTCTAAGCACAATGGTTAAGCTAGTATCAACTGTGTTGATGCTGAAGATCAAGATCAAGAGCACACATCTGACAAGCGTGTTGTAGCTTCTTTTAGTAGTGAAGAATACCAAGCTCTCATGGCTTTGTTGAAGTCTAATTCCAGATCTGCAGGTGAAAGCTCATCCTCTCAAGTGAACAGCTTCAGCAAATGTTTTGCTTCTTCTGCAAGTAATGATAAGCAAGGTAATGGTTTCATTCAATGGATATTAGATAGTGGTGCTACTGACCATGTTTGTAACTCTCTAAGTATCTTCACCCATCATAGATCCATTCCACCATTACATGTAAAGTTACCTAGTGGAAGTTTTGTTAGTACTGAAATAGTTGGAGATATTCAAGTGACTTCAACTCTTACCATTCATGGTGTTCTCTACATGCCCAATTTTCACTATAATCTAATTTCTCTTTCCAAGATTGTGCTTGATTTAGACTGTAGAATTGTGTTCACTGATGATCTGTGTCTAATTCAAACCAAAATGCAGAAGATGATTGGTTCGGGTAAGCTCCTTCATGGACTTTACTATCTGCAAGAGACAAGTCCTGATAACTCATACATGTGTACTGGTAAGTCATGTAACTCAGTAGTCATTCCAAATTCTGCATTATGGCATTTTAGGTTTGGACACACTTCTCAAAGTAGATTAGATCATATGCAAAAATTGTATCCAAACAGTGATATCAATAATAAAGATGTTTTCTGCTGTGATGTTTGTCATTTAGCTAAACAGAAGAAATTACCTTATGAATTAAGCCATAGTAGAGCTTCTCATTGTCTAGAATTGCTTCATATGGATATTTGGGGTCCTTTCTCTACCCCTACAGTACATGGACATAAGTATTTCCTTACCATAGTTGATGACTTTAGTAGATTTACATGGATCATTCTACTAAAGGGTAAATTTGAAACTACTACAAAGATTAAAGATTTCATTGTATTTGCTGAAACTCAATTTGATTCAAAGGTCAAAATACTCAGAAGTGACAATGGAGTAGAGTTCACTTCTTTGGCTTCATTTTTTGCTAGTAGAGGGATATTACACCAGACTAGTTGTTTAGCAACACCCCAACAGAATGGGAGAGTGGAAAGGAAACACCAGTGCATTTTGAATATTGCTAGAGCACTTTTAATTCAATCACATTTTCCACCAAAGTATTGGGGCTATGCTGTTCTACATGCAACCTTTATCATGAATAGAGTTCCATCTGCAGCAATCAAAGGACAAATCCCTTTTAATGCCTTGTATCACAAGCTTCCTGATTTAACTCAGTTCAAGGTTTTTGGTTCTCTCTGCTATGTATCCACCCCTGAAGCACATAGATCAAAGCTTGATAATAGAGCAAGGAAGTGTGCTTTTCTGGGATTTCAACATAATATGAAAGGTTATGTAGCTTTGGATTTGCAGAATTATGAAATTCTCATCTCCAGACAAATAAATTTTGAAGAAACTATATTCCCTTACCCTATTAACCACACAAAAACCCCTTGGGAATATTTGACAATCTCTACTCCTCAAATCTCTCCTCCCACAACACATCATAAACCTCTAGAAAGCCATGAGACCACAAATGAAACTTCATCTGACCAAACACATTCACACATTCCTCTTGACCCTATTCCTTCACCTACACCTACTCAAGACACACCATCAGTGTCTATCCCCAACATAAATGAGCCATCCTCTGATACCAACCCTATTAATTCTTCTCCTCCACCTTCATCTCCTAGAAAATCCACCAGACTCGGACAACCACCTTCACACTTGATGGATTATCACTGTACTAATATCAGTCCTACAACACCCTATCCCATAAGTAACTACATCAATCACACCAATCTCTCACCTCATTACTCTTCTTATTGCCTATCTATTCTCACAGACACAGAACCCACCTCTTATGCTGAGGCAGCAAAGCATGATTGCTGGATAAAGGCAATGGATACTGAACTTACAGCTCTAGCAAACAACAATACTTGGGTCATTGTTGACTTACCTGATGGAATCAAGCCCATTGGCAGCAAATGAGTGTATAAGATCAAGAGAAAAGCAGATGGTAGCATAGACAGATATAAAGCTCGTTTGGTAGCAAAAGGGTACAACCAAGTTGAAGGTGTTGACTACTTCGAAACCTTCTCACCAGTTGCCAAAATGACCACCATTAGAGCTACATTGGCAGTGGCTTCTGTTTTTAGATGGCACATTCATCAACTAGATGTAGATAATGCATTTTTTCATGGAGATCTAGATGAAGATGTGTACATGAAGATTCCACAAGGTCTTAAAGAGGTATCAGACAAGAAAGCTTGCAAATTGGTTAAATCCCTGTATGGATTAAAACAGGCAAGTAGACAGTGGTATGCAAAATTGTCCCAATTTCTTGTCACCATTGGATACTCTCAAAAGATAGCTGACCCTACCTTGTTTACCAAAAGTGACAATTCAAATTTCACAGCTCTTCTAGTATATGTAGATGACATAGTACTAACTGGTAACTGCTTGGAAGAAATTATAGTTACCAAGAGAAAACTACATGAAGCTTTTGGAATCAAGGATATTGGTGTTCTCAAATTCTTTCTTGGTTTAGAAGTAGCCCATTCTGAACAAGGAATTACACTATGCCAGAGGAAGTACTGTCTGGACTTACTAAGTGAAACAGGTAACTTGGGTTGCAAGCCATCTAGCATTCCCATGGATCCAAGTCATAGGCTGCATCATGATGACAATACACCTCATGAGAACATTACAGAGTATAGAGCTTTGGTTGGAAAATTGCTGTATCTAACTTCCACAAGACCAGACATAGCATTCCCAGTCCAACAGCTAAGTCAGTTTTTGGATGCTCCTACTTCACTACATTTCAAAGCAGCACACAAAGTTTTGAGATATCTCAAAGGTAATCCTGGCACTGGATTGTTCTTTCCAAGAAATTCATCATTACAACTCTCAGGGTTTAGTGATGCTGATTGGGGAGGTTGTCCAGACAGTAGAAAGTCAATAACTGGTTATTGCTTCTTCATAGGTCAATCACTAATATGTTGGAAATCAAAGAAGCAGTTAACTGTCTCAAAATCATCTTCAGAAGCTGAGTATCGAGCTCTAGCCTCAGCAACTTGTGAGCTTCAATGGCTTAATTATCTGTTGACAGACTTACAAGTCCAAACTACCAAGCCTCCAACCTTATATTGTGACAGTCAAAGTGCACTACATATAGCATCTAACCTAGTTTTTCATGAGCGTACAAAGCACATAGACATTGATTGCCACATTGTGCGTGAAAAGCTGCAGGCAGGACTCATGAAGCTTTCCTCTATTTCTGGTTATAACCAAACAGCAGATATCTTCACAAAGGCTTTGCATCCAGCTAATTTCCATCGCTTGTTTGTCAAGTTAGGCCTTCTCAACATTTTCCAGGCCTCAACTTGAGGGAGCGTGTCAAAGTATGAACTGCAAGTTAACAACCTAGAAGTTAGTTAGTTAGCTTGCATTGAAAGTTAGTTACAAAGTGTAACCGCTAGTTAGTTAACCAGTTGCTTAGCTTTACATTTTCATTCCTTGTAATCTAAGTAGCTATATATAGTTGCACTCTATCAACCATTGTAACTGGACTTTCATATATGAGAAATTCCACTTTTACACTTCATCTTCTATATCTTGCTTGTTTCTCCTTATCAATGGAGTTTTATATGTCTTTTTCATGTATCAACCATATCTTTGATATACTGAACGGTTTTGACGGAACTGCTGTGTGTAGCTGATATTTTTTTATTTGTCAATGAAGAAATAGAGTAAGATGTTAGTATTAATTTATTCAAGTAAATATATATTCGGTCACAAATGAAGCCTAAACATTGGGGAGATCTTTAACAACAACAATAGCTAACTGTTCATACTTTCAAGCAATAACAACTTTCTCATGTTTTAAAGCTCCCAAGACATTTCTTTTATCTTTTCATTTAAAATTTTGTGCCTCAGTATGGTGTGAACTCTAGAGAGGGGTGAATTTGCCTCAAACATTTTCCCTAGGGACTTTTATGAATTGATTTAAGCCATTTGATGAATCAATGCATGTGATTGCATTTGATTCCATGAATTTTTTGAATCAATTCATACATAGAGAGATATTTTTTATTCCTTAATGAATCAATTCAAGCATTCTTGTGAATTGACTCAATGAATTAAAATTTCTTTAGAACCATTTTAGTGCATGTTGTAAGGTTTCTAAAGCATGACTTCTAAACATCGTCTACATCCATTTTGATGATCTATGTAAGCCTAAACATAAATACCATGCTCATATGATTATGAAGCTAACTTACATGATTCAAAATGCATTAAAATTTAGTCTTGAACAATGATATGCTATATAATGCATGATGAGAGCAAATATCAAGACTCAGACCTATCATGTTAGAGACGATCTAAGAAACCTTAAGACTAATAGAACCTAAACAGAAAAGACTAGTGAATGCAATTGCACTCACACCAAACCTCCAACTTACAAAGAACCCAACCCAACCAACAAACACATTACTATCACTATCAAATGCAAAATAACAGGACACCAAACAACCCAGCAGAAGCAAAATAACATATGAGACACAAATTTTTATAAGTTACTAGAAAAAAGAGGAGTATTTGGGCTTACCTTAGACCGTATAGATGTCAATAATAACTTGATACAAATCAGCACAGGCCATACTTTCCTATGTCAGCCATGTACGTACCTCTGCAAATACAAATCATAACAGATTTTAATAATCTGTTATATAATACACACAATACTGACTATGTATAAAAAGTTCCTTGCCATGATTTTCTCACTTCCTTCAACTGGGGATCTCTTTCGACACCAACATGCCAACCATATGTGATTTCTCTTACATGTATACTTTGATGAAAAACAAAAATAGAGTGGTTTCTACATTCTACTGCTAATCAAATTTTATCAGCAGTTCTTTTTGGAGAAATGAAACAAAGAAACCTAGAGAGTTAAATTTAAAATATATATATGAAGTAGATAATAACAAAAAATAAAAATAATACTAGAGAGTTAAATTTGCAAACCTAGAGAATAGAAATGCAAACAATAGCTGCAACCCTCTTCAGCGAGCTTCAACAAAAAGAGTCATCTAAGTGCTAACAATAAGGCATGAAAATCAAACATCAACAAATAAGTAATAAAACTGAAAGACTTTACTTCCCTAAAATCATTCACTTGAATCCCTAACATACATAATATTGAAACGCAACCAGAGAGCATGAGTCACAAATCTGCGGAGAACGGCTGAGAAGGGTTGAGAAACGACACAAGATCGGAGGAGAAAGGCAGATCGACGATGTGCCATGCGTTGAGCTATGAGCGTGAGGGCGAAGTGAGGTGAGGTATTTGAAGGTGACTATGAGGTGAGGTTTTTGAGTGTGAGGGCGAAGTGAGGTGACGATGTGCCATAAAACTAGGGTTCAAAGAAGAGGAACCATTTCAGGAAAAGATAGATTTTTCTTTTAATAAATTAATTTATTTATGAATGTTGGATTTTTTTTTTTTTGATAAATATTTATGAATGTTGGATTAATTATTAATGAAAAAAAAAACACAAGAGATTTTGCTCTTTCTTTTTCAATTTAATTTAATGATTAATGATGGATGGCGTCTGCCTCAACAGACGCTAAGTAGCATTATTTTTATTTACTTTTGCAGTGTCCATGTACCGTCTCCAAAAGCAGACTCTATGTTTAAAAAATCATTTAAAATTAAAATTTCAAATAGAAAAGTCATAGCGTCCGATGTATAGACGCAATATAGATGCTAGTAGCATCAGCGTCGTGGCAGACGCTAATTTATTTGAAGCTACAGCACATTTTTCTTGTAGTGAAACCTCCATATTCATTATCATTTAATTTATTGAGCATTAACATTTTGTAGAATTTAACTATATCATCATGACCTAATTTTTGCTTATAAAAAGAAATTCATGACCTAATTTTTGCTTATAATAAAATTCATGACCTAATTTTTATTTAATATATTATTAAATATTTTGTCCTCTTATATTGAGGAATTTCTTAATTTGTCTATTATTGAGTGCAATTTTCCAATTTTTCTTCACAAATGTTGGTCACGATGACATAACTATCATTTTTTTAAGCATTGATGCGGAGTTTTTATCTCATATAGCAATGACTAATATCTGTCGAAGAAACCTGTATAAGGTGGATTCTCCTCTTCCCAACCAAATTTTTCATACACATGAGTTAGATCGAACCTCTAACCATATAATTAAGAGACCAAAACATTTACCATTTGAACCAATTCATTGTTAATAATGACATAATTATCTTAATCTAACTTTAAAAATACTCCTCAATTTTAAATATAAGCAAAAATAATCAGATTTATTAAATAATCAATGAATCTAGTTTATATCAAATTCATTGATTTTAATAAAAAGTTGTTTTTGCTTAAATTTGAAAAGTAATAGAGTATAAGGTAAGTGGTACTAGTAGGTAGAAATGATTTTTGTTCGTTAATTCAAACTTTATTATTTGTATTGTAAATAAAGCAAAGCATGTTCTGTCTAAGATCACCGCTCCTCCCCAAAACTTGTTCCTTTAACTCCTTCTCTTTGTTCTTCTCCCACCACTTCAACTCCAACCACAACAAGGTAAAAACCACCACCTCTTTCTTTATGCAATAACCATGCTACTATTGTTAAATTTCATTATTAATACTTGTCAAATTTGTTGACGTTAATATTATATCTTAATTTACAGTTCATAGATTCATGCTTCATATTATATGATTTTCTAGGTTAATTACATCTAATTGATTTAGTAAATAGATGGTGAAAGCTCTTATTTGGATGATTATACTTCAAATTAATTAACTCATAATTGAAGATGGTAGTTAATCAAGTTAAAGTTTGAACTCATCATGAAATTTATTCTCTGTACAAAAGAATAAAAACTTCACTTGAAACTGAACAAAAGGGGTTACTATTATCTTATGTGGCTTCATGCTTCTAAGGTTTTGGTTAAGTCTCTTTAGTGATGTTGGGTTGGGAATCAGAGTGGACAGCGGAATACACGGAAGGGTTTAAATTGATCTTTCTTGTGGAATCTGAACAATCAAATTAACCAGTTCAGCCAACACCAACAATAACAATAATAAAGGAGTAAAAACTGTAAATAATGACACCGCAATTCAACGTGGAAAACCCTCAATATGAGAGTAAAAAACCACGAGTCGTGCAGACCAAAAAAATAACTCCACTATTATCAAATAATGAGTACAATCAATAATCACCTCCTATGGTGAACCTAATAACAAGAGAGCTAACAACCTCACACACTAGTGAGTATCCCAAACAGACATAAAGAGAAGATAAAACTACTCAGAAAAATTATCTAAGTAACAAACAAGGTGACCGAAACAACATACTAAAATTTCAGCCGAAACGAAGAACGTTTGCCGAACACACTACTGTAGCACCACCTTCTTTGTGTTTTCACGCGCACAAAGTTTATGCTTCAATTGCACACTTGCAATTTCATGTAGGCACCGATTGTTGGAACAAAATATGTGTTAATACGCACCCTTAGGTTTTGATGATAACAAAGTATTAAATGGACAATTGATGGTATTAATGTTTAAATTAAGTGCAGGAGAATTCAACGTTTAATCAAGAGCACACTTTATTTAAACTCTGATGAAACCAATGGAAGTCTGAATAATTAGACTCTGAAAGAGTTTAGAAGCTACAACGTGGTCAGAAGCTATACAAAGTTCAGAAGCTCAAAGTAGATCAGAACGTCTGAAGGTGTTCAGGAGCTCAGAGGAGTTCAGAAGCTCAAGGATGTTCAGAGGCCTACAAGAGTTCAGAGGCTGTCTGCTAGTCATGAGTCATTCAGAGGATGAAGATGTTCAGAAGCTTAATTGCGAAGGACTATCAGAGGCCAACCATACAAGACCAATCAGACTCCAAGTTATCAAAGGTTCATCAGAAGCAAAGGAATTCCCCAGTCATCAGAGGGCTACTTTAACTATAACTTATCAAGCCTGATGATTTGTTATAAGGTCAACTAAATTGCAACGGTCACAAAGGATGTGATCCCTCTCTCTAGGAGTTATTTGTACCTTATAACTGTACTATTGGACAAACAGTAAAGGTGAAGCTTCTCTGCAAAGGAATACGTGGCTTTACTCAACGGATCTTCAATGACTACAACTGTCCATTTTACAACGGGAATTTCTCCAACGTCTCAATGTCTTTCTCAACTCATATAAATATGCCAAAGAAAGAATTGATGACTAGCGCTCATTAATAGAAAATATCTCTCAGAAGAAAGTGAGAATTGCATTGTAATAGAAAACATCTCTCAAATGAAGTGAGCATAGAAACTAGCTTTAAGCCTCTGAAGTTATTATGATTGTAATAAGTTTAAGCTTAAGTTAGTAGTAAGTCTTCTGCTTAGTGTAGAAGCAACAAAGTCTTCTGCTTAGTGTAGAAGCAACAAAGTCTTCTGCTTAGTGTAGAAGCATATAAGTCTCAATCTTAGTGATTAGAGCATGAAGTCTTGAGCCTGAGTGCTTGAGCAAGGAAGCATCTGATCTTTTGTGATCAGAGCAATGAAGTCTCTATGTCTTGTGTGACTAAGAGCAGGAAGTCTTAAGCTTGTGTGCTTAAGCAAGGAAGTCTTTGATCTTGTGTGATCAGAGCAAGGAAGTCTCTCTGTCTTGTGTGACTAAGAGCAGGAAGTCTTGAGCTTGTGTGCTTGAGCAACTATTGTAATCCGTGTGATTATAGTGAAACTCTCTTGGAAACAAGGGGACTGGAGTACTCTCAATTTGTGAGGGGAACCAGTATAAATTGTTGTGTGTTCTTCTCTCTCTCACTCTCTCATTTACTCCTTCATCATTCATAACGCCATAAGTTAATTGTGTGAATAATCCGCTGTGCTTTAAAGACTCTGAAAAGATTTAAATATCTTGGAATGTTTTTAAATATCCAAAACACAATTCAACCCCCCTTCTTGTGTTTTCTCCACGCACCTTCAATTGGTATCAGAGCTCCGGTTCTGTTGGTAAATCACTTAACCGTGAGACAGTCAAGATCCAAAGGAGAAAACCACCATGGCTCAAAACATGGATGATTGAAAGTAGAAGTTAAATCAACAAGTTGCTGATCTAGTCAAAGAAATTGAAGATGGACTGAGCTTAAATGAAGATCTGAGCAACCATCAAAATTCTTCCACATCAGGGGCTAATCAAACTTCTAGTATTGATTCTACAGCTACTACTCTTTGCCTCATTAGTGACGATAATGAAAGCATTCAGTGGGCAACAGTAAATGGCTTGTTGGACCAATATGAGGAGTTTAGGATGGAGGAAAATGAGAGCATTGAGGAAATGAACATAAGGTTTCAAGCTATCACAAGCAAGCTTGAAGAGCACAACAACAAACTCAGCAACAAAGAGCTTGTAAGCAAGTTGCTGAGAAGTTTGCCTCTGAATTGGAATGATATTCCAAATACTATAGAGGAAACTGAAGACATCAATTCAATGAGTCCTGAATCATTGATTGATTTACTCAGAGTCCACGAATTGGCTCTGAAGGAAATGCAAGAGTTGAACGGTGAAGAAGCAGAAGCAGCAAGGAAAGGAAAGCAAGCATTGGAGCATGAAGATCTTGTTGAAGGACCTAATGAAGAGTATCTTGAAAAGTTTTCAAGAAAAATTCAAAAATGGTACAACTTCAAGAAAAGCGGAGGAAAGCTGATCAAAGGAATGACAACCTGGGATGCTCTAGACAACTTCTCTGAAGATGGCTCAGACTCTGAAGACTCAAGTTCTGATGAAAAGTCAGAACCTGAGAACATAGACAGCATCCAGAGAAGAATGAATCAGGTATACTCTTGTCTTTCTAAAGCAAAATTGATCAAGCATCTTAATAAGACTTTACTTAAACTCTCTAACAGTCAGAAGAAGTATAAAAAGCTTAAAGCAGACTGTGAGAATTTAAGTAAGCAAGCAAATCACTCTGAAGGTCTTGTACAAAAAGGTTTTATCAAAACAAAAGACCTTGAGAATGATTATGCTATATGTTACAAACCCCTTGAGCACTCTCTGGTTCTCAAAGAGTACTGTAACATAAATGCTGATCAAAATAAAATTGTTTCCATGCTTTGCAACCTTGAGACCAACAATACTAATGGGATTGGATACTCTAGTAGTAAAACACCAGAGGAACCAAGCTCATCAGTTATTGGTGGAAGCTTCTCACTCCCTAATCTTTACACTACATTTGTTTCTGATAGTACTCAGAAGAAACAAATGAAGGATAAAGATTGGGCAACTAACAGTCTAGGACCCTCAAGCAAGTGGGTACCAAGAGACAAAATTGTTTACTTGATTGCAGGTGAAACTAAGTCTCTAAACCTTCCAATCACATGGATGCATGTGACTGTGAATGGAAGAAGAACAATTGTGCATAGAAGGCACATTTTTGAAGAATCAGATGGAGAAGAAGATGAGATGGAGTACATAAGGAGAAGAAGAAAGCATGAAGACCTTGAAGCATGTATTGAAGATGACAACAACTCAGTGTGGTGGAATGATTGCTCTGGCTATGACTCTGACTACACCTAATAAAGAAAGCTTCAATACAAGGTAAGTATGCTTAACTCATGAATGACGTTTCAGAGGAATAACTCTCAAAGGTTTGTTCTTCAGCCTCTGAAGTTCTTCAGGTTTCAGCATCTGAAGAAGTTCAGACTCTGAGAAACTTCTCAACCTCTGACGGTTAAGCCTCTGAATAGGAAATGAATTGGAAACGTTTTAGTATGTTATACTGAAACGTTTTGGCGCCAAAGAGCCAAAGAGACAACACGCATACACGTTCTGATTGGTTTGAATGCAGTTAATAATTAGTTTATTTTTTTTAATAAATGTATTGTGTGTTTTAATTTGTATTATGTTTTTAACAAAATCTTTTAAACACTCACACTTTACTCTATCACATCCCTCATTCTTGCTCTTCAAAGCTTGAACAAACTATTCCTCTTACTTTAGCATTTTCCACACCCTAACCTTCTGAAATGGCATCTACTTCAACATCAATTCCAGACTCCTTGTTTACTTTTCCTGATAACCTTCCGATCAACACCATTGCTTGCAAGGAAATGTTTTCTACAGATTTATCTCTCAAGATGGAGGGAAAATCTCTGAACCTGGTTATGGAACAACCATTGGACTTTGATAGTTTGGAAAAGAATCATTTCGATGTTCTAAAGTTCTTTAATCACAAAGGGAGCTTTAGGTACATGAATTTATTAAATGGTCCAATCTATCCCACTCTGGTGAAAGATTTCTGGATTAGAAGCAAGATAAGGACTGTTGAAGATTATCTCAAGGAGAAGAAAAGATTGAAAATGAAGACAAAACTCCTGAAGAATTAGGTCTAAAAATCATTGAAGAAACAAAGGTGCATTCTGTTGTGTGCGGATTTGAAGTAATTCTCACTGCTTCAAACTTGGCTAAGGTGTTATCCATCCCAAATGAAGGCATCTACTACACCTTTAGTCGCAATGAAGCACAGAATTCTATGTTTCTGAAGACTATGACAAGACAATGCTACGTCAAGGGGACAAGCTGTGAGAGCAACAAGATAGGTGATATGAAGCCTACTCAGAGAGTATTAGCCAAAATCTTGTTAAAATCTATATTTCCAGAATGTGAATCGTCTGATCAATTATCATGGGATCATAGACACTTTGTCTATTTTCTCTCAAGGAAGTATGAGTTAAATTGGGCTAAATACATCTTTGATCACCTATGCAAATATGTGCTCTACTCTCAAAATCAGGCCAAGTCTGATATACATGTAGTCTACCCAAGGGTCCTCAGTGAGATTTTCTATCAATGTGGAGTAATAGATATAATCAAAGCTGCTGGTCATGACTACTTGTTAAGAGAATGCAGAGCCTCCACATTATCTGCTCATTCACTAGCTTACATGAACCTGGTGTCAGAACATGAAGTACAACCTTCAGAACCTTTGGTATATCAGTCTCACTCAGAACCTTCCTTGGTTAAGAAATTGAACATTGGCATGCCTACAATCTCCAGTGGCATTGTCAATAAGTATATTCAACTGTTGGATAACCTTGGAGAAGGATTTGAAACTGAGAAGGTAGAGTTGAAGAAAAAGAGAAGAAGGTTAGTGAAAGCATATAAAGTTGAAGGCTCAAAGAATGATGATGAACCTCTCAACGTCAGACAAAGGAAACTTATCAAGGTATCTGAGGAAAAGATTAATGAAAGCTCAGACCATAACAACTCAGGTGATGTATCTCCTTCTAAACCTGTTGTATGTAGAAGTCTCTAAGCGCCTCTAATTCTATTTTGTCATTCAATTTAAATATTGCTTCATCTTGCATCTGCATTAAGGGCTTAATTTTAAGGAGAATGCATTTATTAATTGAAGTTTATTATTCATAGTTAGTTCTTGAGTAAGGGTGCAACCTTATTCAAAGATTATCACACTATAGAAAGAAGAAGCTTGCAAACCTTGTTCCTTACATAGTGAAATATGAATAATTTAAGTCATATAATAAAGTATTTCTGAAACTGATTAAAATTAACTATGGATACAAAATAGGGGGAGCTTACAAACCTAACCCTATGGGTTATCAGACTTAGGGGGAGCTTGCAAAACTCAGAAGCCTAATGTCAACATAGCTGATTTTTATCAACAACAATTTTATTTAATACTTGTGTTTGTCATCATCAAAAAGGGGGAGATTGTTGGAACAAAATATGTGTTAATACACACCCTTAGGTTTTGATGATAACAAAGTATTAAATGGACAATTGATGGTACTAATGTTTAAATTAAGTGCAGGAGAATTCAACGTTTAATCAAGAGCACACTTAATTTATACTCTAATGAAACCAATGGAAGTCTGAATAATTAGACTCTGAAAGAGTTCAGAAGCTACAACGTTGTCAAAAGCTATACAAAGTTCAGAAGCTCAAAGTAGATCAGAACGTCTGAAGGTGTTCAGGAGCTCAGAGGAGTTCAGAAGCTCAAGGATGTTCAGAGGCCTACAAGAGTTCAGAGGCTGTCTGCTAGTCATGAGTCATTCAAAGGATGAAGACGTTTAGAAGCTGAATTGCGAAGGACTATCAGAGGCCAACCATACAAGACCAATCAGACTCCAAGTTATCAAAGGTTCATCAGAAGTAAAGGAATTCCCCAGTCATCAGAGGGCTACTTCAACTACAACTTATCAAGCCTGATGATTTGTTATAAGGTCAACTAAATTGCAACAGTCACAAAGGATGTGATCCCTCTCTCTAGGAGCTAGTTGTACCTTATAACTGTACTATTGGACAAACAGTAAAGGTGAAGCTTCTCTGCAAAGGAAGACGTGGCTTTACTCAACGGATCTTCAATGACTACAGCTGTCCATTTTACAACGGGAATTTCTCCAACGTCTCAATGTCTTTCTCAACTCATATAAATATGCCAAAGAAAGAATTGATGACTAGCGCTCATTAATAGAAAATATCTCTCAGAAGAAAGTGAGAATTGCATTGTAATAGAAAACATCTCTCAAATGAAGTGAGCATAGAAACTAGTGATCACGGTCGTTTCGTGATCAAATAATGTTTTAAGTTAAGAAAAGTAGTACAAGGCAATTAACCTTGGTCGTCTCACAAGGACCTCTGATTTGATAATCAGTGAAAATAAGAATCGAGTAAAAACTGTAAATTATGGGGGTTTCAGTTTGTTAAACAGAAACAGAGAGTATAGAAAATTTAATAATATAAAGACGATCAATTCATTAGTTTCGGGCAATCTTCGTTATTACATCTATCACAGGTTCCAATAGTTATTCGTTCAATTGTCTATTCTTGGTTGATCACAAAGCTAACTAAACAAGCGATAATTAACTTTGTACGAATTTCATTCGATTAAGCAACGAATGCGTTCAACTAACCATGGACGGCGAACAAGCGTCAACAAGAACACGGCTAATATCATAACAAAATTCACTCAACCTTGCTGCTAAGCGCCACACAACCTATATCAATTTCTATTCGAATGAATTTAAACAAGCGCAAATTAATTCGAATAATCTCAAGAACACACAAAAATGAACTCCTTGATTAAGCATCAAAGAATTGAATTTGTGCAAAGCATGATTAAAGAGGTACGAGATTGATACGGAAAGTAATGGACAATTAAACAAAATTATAATTATAATCCGAACCTCAAGAGTACATATCCGAAGATGCCGTAAACTAATGAATCGATATAGAAGGTTTAGTTCTCCATAAAAATGGAGCAGCCGCCTTTCTGTTCTACAGTGCGTGAATGAAGCGTAAGAAGTGACCTAGGTCAGAATTTTCGGTTTTTATAAGCAAGCAAAACGGGCCACAAAACAATTGGGCCGAAAAACATAAGTTATGCTGAAAAATAATTAAATCTTTGTAAGTCTGAAACATGACGAGTAAATATGACTCCTTTGCGCTCCAAATTGGCTTTCGGCTTCAACATGAAAGTTGTAGCTCTTTCTCTTAGCTTTCCAACGCATCTTCCCGCACCTCAATCCGATATTCGTAGCTCAAGTTATGGTCTGCACAATCACAAGGTGTCAAATTACTGTTTATTACGAAAATAAATAGCAAAACATAAATAATAGCAAAACTAGACTCTAAACACAAAACATGATAAAAATACCAAATTAGCAGGAGAAGTCATAAAATTGCCATAGCACAGAGTGATTAAAAAGTGCATTAAAATGCACTGATCAAATTCCCCCACACTTAAGCTTTTGTTCTCCGTGCAAAACTCGAAATGAAAATCACATCACAAGTAATCAACACATTCTAAGATTCAAGCTACAAGCCTTGGATTGTTTTTCAAAGATTGGTATAACTTTTATATGTCAACTATCAATGATGATCAAGCGTGCGTGTGTGTACTGCCTATTACTATCAACCAGAGTCATGACAGGATCCTTCTCTAAAATACACATTCAGAATACTAAGCTTTCTTTTTCCTTCCTACAATCAAGAGTTTGGGTTCAGATTTCAGCTTGAGGGGAAGCTGCATTTTTCATGTTCTCACAGACTTTTTGACTTTTATACGCAGGGACACTACTTAAGTTCATTTTAGTTATGCTTTAGGTGCCACTCTACCTTTTCACCTGACGGGATCTCACTTGTAATGAGTCCAACCTGTTACTCTGAGTAGAGCACCCTACACAGCATTTGTTCCTCCAGTTCAGGCACAGGAACTCCACATTTGTCTTACTGTTCCTCCAGTTTTAGGCACAGGAACTTATTTATTTTTTTATTTATTTTATTTTTAAAGAAATGCAGTGTCCCACCATTAAATCTAGCCATGGTCCTACAATCAAGTAATCTCGCTTTTCCCCCAAACTTAGTCCTAATCATACTTCCTCACTGTATTCTATACTCAGATAGCTTAGGCTAATGATTGTGTATTTTAAAGACTTATCAAGCCATTACTAAGTTTGCAAGTTTTCAGTAGTTGTGCATTTAGGTGCAAAGATCATCATATCAAGTATCAAAACAAAAATTTCCAAAAATTTCACCAACCCTACAGCTATACTGCTCTAGTCCTAAAACATGTGACTACTCATGAAATTTATTTTTGTATTTTTTTTTTTTTAAACACATAATGTAAAATGTCCCTCCCCCACACTTAAACCAGACATTGTCCGCAATGTAATAATAAGTGTAAAGCGAGGGAAGGAACACACCCGATGAGTTAAGATGTAGCTGCTGGAACTTCCATGTCTGGTGGTTTTGGTGGAGGTCTTTCCGTATTACAAATACATGAAACAGGAAAAAGCAAATAGCATGTGATCTTGGATATTGGTACAAAATCTGGTGGCTTAGGAGGGATAGCTAGCACATATGGTAAACCTGCATTAACAAAAGCATATAAATCACAAAATCCACAGTTAGCTTGTGAATCAGATAAAATAAGTGGAAGAGATGCACAAATGGAGAAAGACCACTGCATGTTCCATGGCTTAATAAGAGGCTCCACCAACAGTTTCCCTACTATGGAAAATGGGTGTTTGTGGCTAAAATCCACACTTTCAGTGTCAAATTCAACAATTGATTTTTCTTGAATTTCTGCACAAGTGATTGTCAGCATCGAAATATCTTCATCTAAAATAGCTGCATTGATCTCAAGACAAACATTACAAACACCACATTCACAAGCAAAAATTTCATAAGATTTATCTACTTTAAGAGAAGTACATAATTCATCCAAATCAGATTGTGAAGCATTTTGTGGTGTAATCCCTTTTATGCATTCACTTGAGTTCATGCTATTTACTTTGTGTTCATGAGATGAAGCAAACAATGTTTTAATGGGCTCACCTGGAGAGTCATCAAGACTTGTATCACATTGCATTACCTCCAGTGGTGCAACAGGTTGTACATTATCATGAGACATCTTGTTCTCTTGAATTTGATGGTCGATGGAGACTATTGGTTCAACATGATCATGCTGGACTTTCATAACTTGAAGAGATTGCATATGTTGTTGAAATTGCGAATTATCTTCAACCCCTACAAATTGGTTCATACCAATAAAACTAGTATCGAACAATATAGGACATGCATCCATACTATGATAGTTTGATCCACAAAAATTACAAAACAAAAGTGGAATATGATTTTGAAAGCGTGCTTGTTGTTCTCTTGCTCCCAGCAAATTAATAAGATAAGCTAATTCATCCAATGAGGTACCCATTTTTTTTTAAGTGTTTTTTATTTGGGGCCTAAACAAAAATGAATAGAAAAATAAAAAATCGTGTCAAACGAAATCTAAAAAAAATAAAAATACCACATAAAATCTCTAAAATTCAAGAAGATCTAAATATAATTTTTTCAGATTTTTTTAAATATATGGAAAAAAAAAAAAAAAAAAAAGTGGCATAAACAAGGGAATTTCAGATTTTCAGCCTGAATTTTCGTATCTTTGATACGAAAGTATTGTTCCTTGATTTTTTTCTGATTTTGTGACCAAAATTCAGACCAATCTGAGGTAGGCCGAAAATTGATTAATTTTTCAGCTTCAATGCAAAATTCAGCGTCAGAACCTGTAACACAGCAAAAACCCAAAACGAAAATTGTTAGTAATGTTAGTTGATTCTCAATTTTACTAATTTTAATCAGAGATCCCCGGCAGCGGCGCCAATCTGATCACGGTCGTTTCGTGATCAAATAATGTTTTAAGTTAAGAAAAGTAGTACAAGGCAATTAACCTTGGTCGTCTCACAAGGACCTCTGATTTGATAATCAGTGAAAATAAGAATCGAGTAAAAACTGTAAATTATGGGGGTTTCAGTTTGTTAAACAGAAACAGAGAGTATAGAAAATTTAATAATATAAAGACGATCAATTCATTAGTTTCGGGCAATCTTCGTTATTACATCTATCACAGGTTCCAATAGTTATTCGTTCAATTGTCTATTCTTGGTTGATCACAAAGCTAACTAAACAAGCGATAATTAACTTTGTACGAATTTCATTCGATTAAGCAACGAATGCGTTCAACTAACCATGGACGGCGAACAAGCGTCAACAAGAACAAGACTAATATCATAACAAAATTCACTCAACCTTGCTGCTAAGCGCCACACAACCTATATCAATTTCTATTCGAATGAATTTAAACAAGCGCAAATTAATTCGAATAATCTCAAGAACACACAAAAATGAACTCCTTGATTAAGCATCAAAGAATTGAATTTGTGCAAAGCATGATTAAAGAGGTACGAGATTGATACGGAAAGTAATGGACAATTAAACAAAATTATAATTATAATCCGAACCTCAAGAGTACATATCCGAAGATGCCGTAAACTAATGAATCGATATAGAAGGTTTAGTTCTCCATAAAAATGGAGCAGCCGCCTTTCTGTTCTACAGTGCGTGAATGAAGCGTAAGAAGTGACCTAGGTCAGAATTTTCGGTTTTTATAAGCAAGCAAAACGGGCCACAAAACAATTGGGCCGAAAAACATAAGTTATGCTGAAAAATAATTAAATCTTTGTAAGTCTGAAACATGACGAGTAAATATGACTCCTTTGCGCTCCAAATTGGCTTTCGGCTTCAACATGAAAGTTGTAGCTCTTTCTCTTAGCTTTCCAACGCATCTTCCCGCACCTCAATCCGATATTCGTAGCTCAAGTTATGGTCTGCACAATCACAAGGTGTCAAATTACTGTTTATTACGAAAATAAATAGCAAAACATAAATAATAGCAAAACTAGACTCTAAACACAAAACATGATAAAAATACCAAATTAGCAGGAGAATTCATAAAATTGCCATAGCACAGAGTGATTAAAAAGTGCATTAAAATGCACTGATCACTAGCTTTAAGCCTCTGAAGTTATTATGATTGTAATAAGTTTAAGCTTAAGTTAGTAGTAAGTCTTCTGCTTAGTGTAGAAGCAACAAAGTCTTCTGCTTAGTGTAGAAGCAAGAAAGTCTTCTGCTTAGTGTAGAAGCATATAAGTCTCAATCTTAGTGATTAGAGCATGAAGTCTTGTGCCTGAGTGCTTGAGCAAGGAACCCTCTGATCTTGTGTGATCAGAGCAAGGAAGTCTCTATGTCTTGTGTGACTAAGAGCAGGAAGTCTTAAGCTTGTGTGCTTAAGCAAGGAAGTCTTTGATCTTGTGTGATCAGAGCAAGGAAGTCTCTTTGTCTTGTGTGACTAAGAGCAGGAAGTCTTGAGCTTGTGTGCTTGAGCATCTATTGTAATCCGTGTGATTATAGTGAAACTCTCTTGGAAACAAGGGGACTGGAGTACTCTCAATTTGTGAGGGGAACCAGTATAAATTGTTGTGTGTTCTTCTCTCTCTCACTCTCTCATTTACTCCTTCATCATTCATAACGCCATAAGTTAATTGTGTGAATAATCCGTTGTGCTTTAAAGACTGTGAAAAGATTTAAATATCTTGGAAAGTTTTTAAATATCCAAAACACAATTCAACCCCCGTTCTTGTGTTTTCTCCACGCACCTTCACTGATGTTGCCTCACACACAGACTAGGGATTTCAATCCCTTATATATATATAGTAACACCACACACACACTTCACGTGTGCCTTGCCCAATAAAAACAAATCTCTCTTTCTTTCTTTTTTTCTTTAAATCTTTTCTATTTTTTTTTCAAATCTTTTCTTTATTTATTTTCCTTTTTATTTTGTGTGTGGTTCCCACTTGAGGAGGGATTCACCCAACAATCTCCCCCTCACGACTCAAGTGGGGCAATCAGTTGTCACCCGACAACTATGCCGCAAGTATCAATCATCTTGTCATATGCAGTTTCAATTAATGCAGGAACTTCAACATCACTTGTAACAACAAGTTCTTCAACAGTGTACCTCTTCAAAGACTTTCTTTCTTGGGTGATTTTTACCTGTGCATCAGCTTCAACATCTGACTGCATATCTTCTTCGTGACAATCTTCACGGTCTTTATCATGAGTTGGAACATCCACTCTAACTCTATCAATGTCTTTCAACCGCTGGTCTTCTTTGAACTCAGCATCTGATAAGTTTCTTCATAACAGGATCATAAAATCTGTAACCAACTCCATCTAGGCCATAGCCTATAAACACACACTGTGGATTCTCTACGGATGCTTTACATCCGAAAACACGCAAGTGGTCATAGGAAACATTCTTACCTGACCAAATCATCTCTGATACTTCATGTTGCAAGGACATACATGGCGAAAGATTAAGGACATGCACCACTGTGCTCAATGCTTCTCCCCGAAACGATTCTGGAAGCTCTGCCTGTGACAACAAACATTTAACTCTTTCCACCAATGATTTACTCATCCTCTCAGCAACACCATTCCAACGCGGAGACCTCTGGTATCTAATCCAGTTCTCTCTACAATAAACTTCAAGCTTTCTCAAATATTCACCTCAGTTGATTGGAAATACACAATGGCTAACGTTGTCAAAAGAACCTGCTAACAGCCATTAAGTTTTTGATTTCCCACTGGTATGTGATTGTTTAATCTCTTTCATTACTTGAATTTGATTGCAGGCTTAGCTAAACCTTTTGAAACGAATAATTTTTTGCTCGGTGCATTGTTGTTGCATCACCGCACCGAGACAGATCATTTTCTATTTGTTATTAAAATTGTTTCATGAAATTTTTGAAAGCATGTATTAGGCACATAAACTAGGTCCTTTATTTGGTCATGCTAATTGGAAAGATTTACATTAATTTTTATTTTGAATGAATTGTTTAGAAAAGAACAAGTCTTTATTTTGTTAACCACACGACTGTTGTTAATTTACAGTACTAAGCATAGACCTTTTTATACTAGTGCTTGTATTAATATTAATTTGGTTAAGTGTGATTATAGTATCACTAGTTCCTTCAAATTAAGAATGGTCATAGTACCATAATCCCTTTGAATTGAGAATGGTCTTAGTACCATTATATTGATTGATATTGTAGTATCAATACGGGTGGTATCGTAGTCCAAAGAATCATATATTGATAATGTATTGTTGTTACCGAAGTTAAAAAATCATTAAAAATAATTTTTAGCCACCGAAAAGATTATTGGGTTGAGTCGCGGACTAGGTCGCTCTCTTTAAGACGTGTCGCGGCACTGCCCAAAATTGTGCAAGCAGACTATCAACCACGAAGTCTCCAGGATAAAACAGCCTAGTTACAACTGTATACCGATTTGCTACTACACGTAGAAATCGGTCAAAGAATACACCTTCTTGAATGGTACTACGATACCACTCGAATTGATACTACGATATCAATCTATGAACCGGAGGTACTACGATACCACCATATTGATACTACAATATCAATCTATGATTCATTGGTACTACGATACCACCGTATTGATACTCCAATATCAATCAATATAATGACACTGAGGTCATTCTAATATGGTACTAAGATCAATCTCAATTCAAAGAGATTGTGGTACTATGACCATTCTTAATTTGAAGGAACTAGTGATATTGAAATCACTCTTAAAACAAAAAATTAGTAATACTAGCTACTACTAGTATTATTAAGGCACTTACCGATACAAATAAAATAAAAACAATCATATGGTTTGATACAAAAATTAACAAGAAAATATGTTCTTATTTTACCAAGACTGGTTCAATAAAATATTTAGTTTCCATCGATTATTTACTGTCGGCAAGTGGAATCAAAATTAAGAAACACTTTGACAAGCATATATGAAATCACCACTTTATATCATGAATAATATCTCAAAAATTCATCACATAGCAATCATTTTAACTATGTCCATATCTACAACATAACCATAAATGAAATAATCAGATAGACATGAAACAAACATAACACTAATATATCATCATACTCATATTTTCATGAAGAAAATTGAATAAGAACCTTCACTGGCTAAGAGTTACATAAAGATATTATAAGTAAATAAACATATACATATATACCATAGTCGTGTTATGATGGTTCCACATTCTCATACAATAATATAAAATGAAATTTATATGATAGATTACCATTGCCAAGTATGAGAACCTCGGGTCTTTTTTCTTTTTCAAGAAAAAACACCTAGAAAGCATGATAGTGTCTTCTACCAACGTAAGAACTCCTTTCTTCTCTTTTTAGGTTTTATGTAGCTATGTTATTATTTTTTAAATGAGTGGCCGCTGGCATGTTGTAATATGTTGCTGCGCTAACATTGCTCACATGGATAGACTGTGTTGCCTAGGTGCGGGTACAGTATTCTGCTATCAATTTTTCGTTTTTCTACTTCCTACAACGCTTATCTTCTCATCTTCGTTTTCTACATTCCGAAAACCATGGTTCTGCTCACAATCTTATAGCAACTTCTATTTAGTCTCGAGGTAATGCAAAAACAAAACTAAAAATCAAAACTTTGAACCTTTTTCATCAAACCCATTTTTCATTTTTGTTGTTGTTTTGGCAGAGAAAATTGAAAAGTATATTAATAGAACAAATAATGCAAGAGAACTTGAAGAAGTGTAGGTGAAAAAAAAAATGTTGTTTCACCATAAACTCAGTCCTGAAATACCAATTTCAGGTTAAACATAACAGAGCTATGATTTCTAGTTTGCATAGTTGTGCCATAGCTATTATGCAGAATGGTTTTGTTTCTTTGCTATTGGTCTGAGGTGTTTTATTATCAGAAAGGGGCAGCACATGTTTTCTTTGTTTGTTTTGATTTGTATGGGTTGAGAAGCATTTCATTATGCTCTTGTTGTAAATTTTGTTTCTTTTGGAGCATCCCTTATTATGCTTTTGTTCTAATTTAATTGGCTTTCTTTGATTTGCAAAAAAAAGGAAGAGGGTAGCAATGAATGAATGACTAATAAATGAATGGCTGATAAATAATTATTTGTCGGTCAATGAGAGATAAATTGGTGTGTTGTTAATAAAGAGAAGAGGTAAGCATAGGTTGTTTTTTGTTATAAAATAAAAAATAAAAAATAAGTAGTATATACTGATATGGGTGTTTGGGTTTTTTGGTATTGCGGAAATTTTTCTGTTTTTGGTATTGCGGAATTTGGTGGGATATATTTGATGGATAGAACGGGGAAGAAAGTATATTGTTACATGGAGAATACTCTCGTGTTTTTGTTTTTCTTTCTTCTCATTATTGATTAAATTATTCATAACTGTATGACTCTATATATAGAGCTGCATAAAAACAAATCACATCTTTTAAATAAAAACCACTCCTAAAAATTCTAAGAATATCTTATTATTCTAAACAAAAATATAAATCATAAAACATAATATTATTTTATTTCAAATATAAATCTAAACTATATTTAATTCTAAAATCTTCAAAAAGATATTTAGGCATTATTCTCAACACTCCTCCTTGACTGAATATCTTTTGGTTGCATCTGATCCGAGATTTGCGCTGAAAAAATTTCATTATATTTTTTTCTCAATCCTCCTCTTTGATCGAATATCTTTGTGTTGTATCCGACCTGAGATTTGAGTTGAAAAAACTTTATTTTTTTAAACACTCCTCCTCGACTGAATATTTTCGTGTTGTATTCAACCTGAGATTCATGTATGATTTTGTTTTGTTGTTGTTGTTGTTGTTGTTGTTCATCCACAATGAGTATGATTTTTGTAACAGTAGGGTGTCAGCCATGGAGGTTGTTATCCTAATATCTTCATGTAACACACATAGAGATGTACTCGTGGTTTTGTAACAGTAGGGTGTCAGCCATGGAGGTTGTTATCCTAACATCTTCATGTATACACATAAAGATGTACTCGTGTTTTTTTTTTTTTTACTCATGTGATTATGGTATTGGTTTTCTACATCTTCATGATAAAGACGTATTCATGGGTTATGGTTATGGGTTATTGGTTTTGTAATACATGTGTATGTATCCTACTTTTCATGTATTTGTTATGGGTTATATAATACATGTGTGCGCCTCCTGATATGGTTTATTGGGTTTTTTAGTATTGCGGAATTTGGTGAGATATATTTGATGGAGAGAGTTAGAGACATGATTCCCTGATACTTGAATTATATTAATAGCGTATCATTTATCATCATAGCATATCATGTAAATTAATATGATTTATATGACAATTATAATTTAGCATATATTGTTGCTATAAATAGTGCACAGCCATCATGATTAGCATGATTCTAGGATCGTGCCTCACCAAACACTGGTGTATATATTTGTATGTTATGTACTGCATAATTATCACTTGAGAAATACAAAATACAAGTTTCTTTCTTGGCATCAGAGCACTTAAGCCTTGAAGGCTCTAGATCCAACACAAACCATGTCATTTGCTGCAAATTCAAACAATAGAAATGATCTCCCATCCACTGTTTCTGCCAAGTTGGACAGAGACAACTATCCACTGTGGCAATCAATGGTGTTGCCTATATTTAGAGGTGCCAGACTTGATCATGGCTACATGTTAGGGAAGAAGGAGTGCCCTGAAGAATTCATCACTGCTGCAGAATCAAGAAAAAAATTACATCCAGAATTTGAAGATTGGCAAGCATATGATCAACAACTCCTTGGATGGTTGAGAAATTCGATGACCATTGGCATAGCAACACATTTACTACACTGTGAAACCTCAAAGCAACTTTGGGAGGAGGCTCAAAGTTTGGCTGGTGCTCACACAAGGTCACAAATCACTTATCTTAAATCTGAGTTCCATAGCACCAGAAAAGGAGAGATGAAAATGGAAGATTACCTAATCAAGATGAAGAATCTGGCCGATAAACTCACACTTGCACGAAATCCAGTTTCAAATTCTGATCTGATCATTCAAACACTAAATGGTTTGGATGCTGAATATAATCCCGTAGTTGTCAAACTATCTGATCAAACTACACTTAGTTGGGTTGATTTACAAGCTCAATTGCTAACTTTTAAAAGTAGAATTGAGCAACTAAATAGCCTCACCAACCTAACTCTCAATGCAACAGAAAATGTTGCAAACAAATCCGACCAAAGAGGCAACAAGTTTCACTCAAACAAAAATTGGAGAGGTTCCAACTTCAGAGGTTCCAACTTTAGAGGTTGGAGAAGAGGCAGAGGAAGAGGTAAGTCATCAAACTCATCATGCCAAGTTTGTGGCATGGATAATCACATTGCACTAGACTGCTTTCACAGGTTTGACAAAACCTATTCAAGATCCAACCACTCAGCAAAATCTCACAATGCCTTCCTAGCCTCTCAGAACTCGGTCCAAGACTATGACTGGTACTGTGATAGCGGTGCAAGCAATCATATGACACATCGAACTGACAACTTTCAAGACTTGAATGAGCACCATGGTAAGAATTCACTAATTGTTGGTAATGGTGAGAAATTGAAAATTGTGGCAACAGGTTCCTCAAAACTGAAGTCACTCAATTTACATGATATCCTATATGTGCCCAACATTACCAAAAATTTATTAAGTGTATCTAAATTGGCTGCTGACAATAACATACTTGTTGAGTTTGATGAAAATTGTTGTTTTGTGAAGGACAAGTTGACAGAGAAGGTAATACTAAAAGGGCTACTTAAAGATGGATTGTACCAGCTCTTGGGAACTAAAAGGAATCTAAGTGCTTACATATCTGTCAAGGAGAGCTGGCATAGGAGACCTGGTCACCCTAATAATGAAATCTTAGACAAAGTCTTGAAAAGTTGTAATGTCAAAGTACCACCTAGTGATAATTTTAATTTTTGTGAGGCATGCCAATATGGCAAAATGCATCTTTTACCATTTAAGTCTTCTTCTGCTCATGCTCAGGAACCACTTGAGTTGGTTCACACTGATGTATAGGGCCCTGCACCAATAATGTCATCATCTGGTTTTAAATACTATGTGCATTTTGTTGATGATTTTAGTAGGTTCACCTGGATTTATCCCCTGAAACAAAAGTCTGAAACTGTGCAAGCTTTCACTCAATTTAAAAACTTGACCGAAAATCAATTTAATAATAGAATCAAAGTGATTCAATGTGATGGTGGTGGTGAATACAAACTTGTGCAAAAACTTGCAATAGAAGCTGGCTAGAATGTCATGTCCATATACCTCTCAGCAAAATGGAAGAGTCGAAAGGAAACATAGACATATAGCTGAGTTTGGCTTGACCTTGCTTGCACAAGCTCAAATGCCTTTACATTATTGGTGGGAAGCCTTCTCTACTGTAGTGTATCTCATAAATAGGTTGTCATCTCAAGTTACTCAATATGAG
Organism: Trifolium subterraneum; assembly: GCA_951799995.1. Taxonomy (NCBI): domain Eukaryota; kingdom Viridiplantae; phylum Streptophyta; class Magnoliopsida; order Fabales; family Fabaceae; genus Trifolium; species Trifolium subterraneum. Next base: position 17,138,645 of record OX637461.1, read on the forward strand.
AGTCCATATTCACTCATGTTGCATAAAGAACCTGACTATAAGCTCCTAAAACCCTTTTGGTTGTGCTTGTTACCCTTGCCTCAAACCTTATAACCAACACAAGCTACAATTCCACACAACCAGGTGTGTGTTCTTAGGATATAGCAACTCTCACAAAGGGTACAAATGTCTAAACTCTCATGGAAGAATTTTCATATCAAGACATGTCATCTTCAATGAAGACCACTTTCCATTCCATGATGGGTTTCTTAATACAAGAATTCCTCTAAAAACAACAATTAACAATTCATCTATCTCTTTTCCTTTGTGCACTGCAGGTCATTCGAACAATGATGCAAGCCCACCAATCAGTGAAGAAGGAATTCCAGCCGAGATGAACGCAGAAGAATCTCATGATGTCAACTCTCATGATGTCAACAGTGACACGGAACAAACTGACAATAGTTCATCAGAAGATGACATAACTCATGAAGAGACACCAGACATAGTTCAACAACAAAGTATGGGTGAATCAAGTCTGACCACAAATACAGGAAATGCAATACATACCAGGAGTAAGTCAGTCATTCACAAGCCAAAGTTACCATATGTTGGAGTAACTGAGACCTACAATGACACAATGGAACCTGCAAATGCCAAAGAAGCTCTCACCAGACCCTTATGGAAAGAAGCAATGCAAAAGGAATTTCAAGCTCTCATGTCAAACAAAACATGGATACTAGTGCCCTACCAAGATCAAGCAAATGTAGTTGACTCAAAATGGGTCTTTAAGACCAAATACAAGTTAGATGGCTCCATAGAAAGGAGGAAAGCTAGACTAGTTGCAAAGGGGTTTCAACAAACAGCTGGAATTGACTATGAAGAAACATTTAGCCCTGTAGTCAAAGCTAGCACATTCAGGATTATCCTCTCAATTGCAGTGCACCTCAATTGGGAAGTCAGACAACTAGACATCAACAATGCATTTCTAAATGGATACCTTAAAGAAACAGTATTCATGCAGCAACCAGAAGGATTTGTTGATCCTACCAAGCCTAATCACATATGCAAACTATCCAAAGCAATTTATGGATTGAAGCAAGCACCAAGAGCTTGGTTTGATAGCCTCAAAACTGCATTGTTGAACTGGGGCTTTCAAAACACAAAGAGTGACTCCTCTCTTTTCCTTCTAAAAGGTAAAGATCATATCACGTTTCTCCTTATATACGTGGATGACATAATTGTCACAGGCAACAATAACAAGTTCCTTCAAGCTTTCATCAAACAACTTAACGATGTATTCTCTCTCAAAGATTTGGGTCAATTACACTATTTTTTGGGCATAGAAGTACAAAGAGATGTCAGTGGAATGTACCTCAAACAATCCAAATACATCGGTGACTTGCTGAAGAGATTCAAGATGGAAAATGCCTCACCATGTCCAACACCTATGATAACAGGTAGGCAATTCACAGTTGAGGGGGAGAAATTGAAAGATCCAACTGTGTTCAGACAAGCCATAGGAGGACTACAATACTTAACTCACACAAGACCAGATATAGCCTTTTCTGTTAATAAACTCAGTCAATATATGAGTTCACCCCCACCATTGACCATTGGCAAGGCATAAAAAGAATATTGAGGTATCTTCAAGGCACCATCAATTATTGCTTGCACATCAAGCCATCCACTGACTTGGATATAACAGGTTTTTCTGATGCAGATTGGGCCACTAGTATTGATGACAGGAAATCTATGTCTGGTCAATGTGTGTTCCTTGGTGAAACACTTATTTCTTGGTCCTCAAGAAAACAAAAGGTAGTGTCAAGATCAAGTACAGAGTCTGAGTACAGAGCTCTAGCTGACCTAGCTGCTGAGATTGCATGGATTCGTTCACTACTTACTGAGCTTGAACTTCCATTTCCAAGGAAACCCATATTGTGGTGTGCCAACTTAAGTGCCAAGGCATTAGCTTCTAATCCAGTATTGCATGCTCGATCTAAACATATTGAAATTGATGTTCATTATATTAGAGATCAAGTACTACAAAATGAAGTTGTCGTTGCTTATGTCCCCACAACTGATCAAGTTGCAGATTGTCTCACCAAGCCATTAAGCCACACTCGCTTCAGTCAAATTAGAGACAAACTTGGTGTGATCCACTCACCACCAGTTTGAGAGGGGGAGTTAGAGACATGATTCCCTGATACTTGAATTATATTAATAGCATATCATTTATCATCATAGCATATCATGTAAATTAATATGATTTATATGACAATTATAGTCTAGCATATATTGTTGCTATAAATAGTGCACAGCCATCGTGATTAGCATGATTCTAGGATCGTGCCTCACCACACACTGGTGTATATATTTGTATGTTGTGTACTGCATAATTATCACTTGAGAAATACAAAATACAAGTTTCTTTCTGAGAGAACGGGAAAGAAAGTATATTGTTACATGGAGAATACTCTCATGTTTTTGTTTTTCTTTCTCCTCATTATTCATTATATTATTCATAACAGTGTGACTCTATATATATATAGAGCTACATAAAAACAAATCACATATTTTAAATAAAAACTACTCCTAAAAATTCTAAGAATATCTTGTTATTCTAAACAAAAATATAAATCATAAAACATAATATTATTTTATTTCAAATATAAATCTAAACTATATTTAATTCTAAAATCTTCAAAATGATATTTAGGCATTATTCTCAACATATATTTGTGTGTTTGGAACCAAACGATTTCGGATAATATAAACCAAAACATCTTTAAATAAATTTTGGCAATTGATGATTCGGTTCCCTTTCTGCCATTATTTTGTTGTTGTTGCTGTTGTTTGTATTGTTGTAGATTTGAGTCTGAGGATTAAAGAAGAATAAGAACGCACTTCGGAAGTTACTTTCCGAAACGGAGCGTTTTCGAATTATAACTTCCGAAATCTAAAATATCAAAAAAATTGATTTGAAGTCACGGCTTATAAAGTCTCAAAGGAAATAAGAGCTAACGGATAAGAAAACATTAAGATCGCCTACTACTTTGACATTCAAGGATGAACTCAAGGCAAGAAAAAGGTTATTCGGTGGCAATGGTAATGATATTTGTGAAGTATTTATGTTCTTTTTATGATTTTATGCATGTTTCTTTCTATTAAATGATTTTAGCATCCCAATATGTTTTACATGAAAATGATATCCACATAAGAGCTTCATATGCAGATATGCTGCAAGCAGTGACGGATCCAAAAAGTTTGAGTAGTGGGGTCAAAATTATATACTAAATTTTTTTATAGATATAATATATATAAATATTTATAAGAAAATTGGAAATTTAAATTTATTAGAAATATAACAACGACATATTTATTATTCATCCAACATTGAAGATTAAAAAAAAATGCCATTGGATATTCCAAAAATCGATGACGTTAACGTCAATGAAATATAATTGTTGTCAATGTGTCTTCATATTTTAAAGATGTTATAGGATTATCTCGCAAGTGAATCTTATATGATTAATTAAGAATTGCATGAACATTTGATAATTGGTATGGTTTGAGCAAGTAATTTCCTTCTTTTGAAGTTAGTGTTTGCATAAACTTTTCAAGTGGTAATTAGATTTTGTTATTTTGGATTAATATGATATTGGTATGAAATTTTATTATTGGTGGCTAATTTTCATTGTGAAATCTATGAGGCACATAAGATAGATTCTCTCCTTCAAACTATTTTTTTTTTCATACGCTAAAGCAGATATCAAACCCCTAGTCATTTATTTAAAAGTCTAAATCCCTTATCACTTAGACTAATTTATTGTTGGTGCGAAAGATTTTTCAATATTTTAATATTTTTTATCAGTTGAGCTACAACTTATTAACCTGAACAATTTTTTACATTTACAATATCATAGTCAAAAGTATCTCTAAGTATGTCATCAAACAATTATTAAAAGCATCATCGTTATTCACCTAGGTATTTAATTATCAGGAAATCGATAGGAGATACACTTCTTACCTGGTCTTAGTTTTCAATTAGTGGGGGCAACACTCCATTATAAGTAGGATCATTATATAAAAGTCCTATAATTCAACAAAAGAAAATAAAACAAAGTGGGGGCAGCTGCCCCCAATTATCTTGCCATAGATCCGTGCCTGGCTGCAAGTGACAAAGCGGTGAACTTGAAAGGGAAGGTGGCTTGTGAAATTATGTATGCATGCAATTCGGTAAGCATGTACCAAATTTAAGTAAATTTGGATTGCAAAAGCCGAATGACTTGATGGGGGCAAAATTGTCACATTGGGGGGCCTAAGAGTAAATTAAGGGGGCCTAAAAAGTAAATGTCTTTGAGATGGTGTCGTAGAATTGAGTCTTGGAACTAGGGTTATTATTTTCACATGAAAATTTTGGGCTTTTGGGCTCAGTAGCTATACGACCCACTAATGACCCACTACCATTTACTATTTTAAAATATACGATTCACTAATATCAATTCTTATATATAATTTTGTTATAAAACTGTAATACTAATCATATAGAATAAATAAATAAGTTATTTGTCATGTATAATGCTATTCTTCTATAAAAAAATATATTAATAGTCATATTTATAACAATATAGCACTAAACGTAACACTATTATTTTATCAACAAAAAAATAACACTAAAGGCTTTCAGCAACAGTTGGATAAGCGTCGCAAATGGAGGCGTCGCTATGACATTCAACGACGGGTCTGTCCAACCGTTGGTATAACCGCCGATAGGTCTTTAGCGTCGGTTCCTGTTCTTTTGCGACGGCTGATAACCGCCGTTGTTCGTACTTTTTTCTGGATATTTTTGTCGCACTTAGCGACGGTTTAAACCGCCGCCTATTGGCCTTTTTTTGTTACTTTGTTTTTGGTTTCTCACATAACAATTTTTTTTTTCCCACCAATTTTTTAAATGCTTTTTTTTTATTTCCCTCAATTTTTTTAACCCCTTAAAAAACGTTTTTTTTATATCCCACAAATTTTTTAAACCGTTTTTTTTGTTTCCCTAAAATATTTTTTTTATTTCCCACCATTTTTTAAAACGTTTTTTTTATATCCCACAAATTTTTTAAACCTGTTTTTTTTGTTTCCCACAATTTTTTTTTTTTATTTCCCACCATTTTTAAAAAAAAAAATTTGCCACAATTTTTTTATACGTTTTTTTTAATTGTGTTGTTGGTTTCCCACATTTTTTTTCTATGCATTACATTTTCAAATGTAATGATATATAAAAATAGATCTTTGTATCTTATTTTTACATTCAAACAAAATTTATGTTAAAAAAAATAATAAGTAAATATAATAAGTACTTCAAAATATTAATGTTTCCCTAAGCACTTCAAATACCAAGTAATTCAACCTAAAGCAAAATATTACAATATCAAATCGTTCACATCTAATAAATTCTTCAAAAGATATCAATGTATTTCAAAATATACTAAAGTACTCGATCAATATAGTAAGGTACTCAATAACCATCCTAATTTAGTGTTTCATGGCTAGCTGAAGAAGAAGGTCTTCCTCTCATACGAGCATCCATGTCTGAAACCTGAAATTTAAACCCATAAAAACAATGAGTATTAAAAAAATACTATCATCTGTCACAAGACAATCCATCATCACATGACTAAATATCATCTCTCACAACACCATACATGTTCATGACCAATAGCTAAGAGAAGCAAATTCATTAAAAACAGGCCTAAGAAATGCCAAAATCAATGCAAACATGACCAATACTAAAAAAGTAATGAATGAAGTCATTGAATCAACAACAAAAAGACAAGGAAAAATCACACCTCTGCTGCCAAAACAAAAGCAATCGGCGCAGCAAACAAAGTTCAATACAACAAATAAATTGAAATCCCTCCATACATGGTCATAAATATTATATACTAATTTTTTAAATCATTGTGTCATTAAGTTTTGAATTGATTACCTGATTGCCTCTAGAATTTAAAGCATATTGTTGCGTCAACATAGAAACTTGTTCCTCCAAAGCTCTAATTTTAGCAATACTTGTATCCAACTCTTGTCACATAGTAACATCATTACCACCATTAGCTTATGTTGGAACTCTTGATGACCTTCCAAAGTATTGAGATGGGACAACACCAAACCCCACGCCTCGAACCTGTCCTGAATGTTCTTTTCCAAAAACTGCAGTGTAGGCATCATCACTCACATTAGAATTTCCTTGACGATGTATTTCTAACTCCTCCTGTATAATAGCAAAAATATTCAACAAATTAGATTCATTGTAGAATAATCAACTAATGAAGCTGCTCCACAAGATATTGAATAAAACTTGCACTTTCTTTTAAAACTTGCATAGCATCAACATGCCATCATCACAGTAACAATTTATTCAATTGTTTATAAATTATAATATTCTAATCACACATTTGGCATACATAAAATGTCAGTTTAGTGTCCTAATTTAGCTGAACTACCACTATTTTTTTTTTGGTGATTTACCCATAGTTTGTAGGTAAGGAAGTTAAGCACATATCCAAGTACCTATTGCAGAACCAACCAATCCACCCCCAACAATCAAATAAGGAATTTCTACATGTAGCATCAACAAAAAGTGCTAGTGTTACCATTTATGATCACAAAATCTGAGAGAGAACACTACTCATAAGTTATTGGATCATATTATTGGATTTTGGTTGGAATTTGTTAAGTTGGTTTAATCTAAGGTCAAATATGCTAAAATGTTATATACATAGTCACAACTTGTCATATAGTAATTGATAAGTTTAACTAATTAATGTTCTCTTCTACGCAATGTAAATACACAGATATATTTGAATACCTATAAGTGGAAAGTGAAGCAAATATTAGTCTACGTAGTTGTCTAAGATGGAAAAATGCTTACACTCTTTTTCTGTGCTTCCACATTTATAAATGTTCCATCACTTCTCTTGTGTGAGATGGCATATATGTCACCTCTTGTATATTTGCGCCCGTCAGCCGATTCCTAAAATTGCTACTCAAGTAAGTGAAAAATAAAGAAATAATCATTGAATGTTGAATGAATTTGAAAGCATAAGTTAATTTACCAATCGATGCTTGAATCGTGCCAAAGACATTGTCCCAAGAGTGTGAGGAGTCGTTTGCTTTGCACGATTAGCAGCATTTTTAGCTGCTTTCTCCTAATAATTTTACCAAACATGGAAAAAATAGTTAAATAGTATAAATATTATAGAATAAATGTGGTGTGAGTATTCGACGTTTTCCTTAATCTATATATTTTTACCTGATTCTCAGGCTTCAATCTATAGGTCAAAAAAGCAGCCCATTGTTCCTTATTAATTCCTTTTGGGCGTCTATCAAGACTTTGCTCCCAACTTAGTGATGGATCATAACAGTTATCAAATGCAAGCTTACGATTGTCTCTCCACCTCTTTCCAATAATACCATATATATATTTTTGGTGGATGTCATCATAGACATCCCATTTTTTCTGCAAAATCCAAATAAGTAAACTGATGAATGAAAGTATCTTGTTTTTTTTAAAGGATAAAATAAGAATTATATATATAAGAAAAAGGGAAAAATTACAAGTAGTAGTCTTTCCCAATTACAAAAAGAAAAAAACGAGAACAAGCAAAGAAAAGAAGTCCAACAGGACAAGTAATAGATGGGCCAAAAACAAAAACACAATCTGCTCAATCAAAGAAAGCACTACACACAGGCAGTATGAGTAAACTGATCAATGACAAAGAGTAAACTGCTAAACATGCTGTATCATAAAGCTGATCAAATACTTGCATATAAACTGATCAATGACAAATGAGTACTGCCTTGTTTTTCTAAATTGATTAAAGACAATAATTTAAAAGTTAAATGCATTACATTATGAAGGTTTATATATACCGTTATAGTGTCAATCCAGACCCTTTTTTTATATTCATCAGGTACGGCAGGCCACCTATCATAGGAAATAGGTAACTTACTGAAATCTGCCCTAATCTTTCCCAAAAAACTCCCTAAGAGGCCAGCAGCCTCTCCAACTGGTTGCCCCATTTCGCTCCATTCCATGAGTATCTTTTTTCTTGGAGGAAGGCTAAATACATCTTGACATCTCAGACGCACTTCTTTAACCACTCCTCTAGCATCTGCGGAATATAAAATCCATCAAAAATACAATATCAATGTACTCCTCTAACATATGCGAAACATATAGTATCAGCAATAAAGGTTTGATAATCTTCGTAAGTATGTTTTCAATTTTTGGGACCATACATATATAATTCGGATTACTAATAAAAAGTAGTAGTACATTTTAATTTGGTAGTTGATTTATTATATATTAGGTCCAGATTTTTTGTTTTTAGCATGTGTTACTGAAAGTGAAATGAAAAAATGAAAAAATGAAAAAATGCTACTGCATACTCCTGTATAATTAATATTTGTTTCTAGCTGAATTGAAAAAATGTGAGAAAGTGTGCAATTTGACAACTTAGTTAATTTAACAGGAACATGCACCATAATCAAATAAATTACGTACCTTTTACATCAACCGTCCAATATTTCACGGACTGTTTCTTTGACTTGTTCGCTGCATCGTTGATTTCAAGTGTAGATTCATCGTTTTCAGGTTCGGGATCTGGTGGAGACACAGGTTGGCTTGTAGCTGGTGTAGGCTCATCAGTCGGTGCGGGATCACTATGGTTGGGTTGGTTCGCAGCCGGTGTAGGCTCATTCATACGCATAAATCTTCTTCTTTTTGCCATACCTAAAAATACACAACAAGGAACATTAATCAACAAAATATTTGACAACCTTTAAAAGAAACCCGTACAAATGTAATTACAATATGTGTAAGCATTAGTCAATTAAAAGAAAACATAATTTTGTCAATTAAATTAGAAAACCATGTATCTTAATTTTTTTTACAAAATCATGTCCTAATTATCAACATTTTCATTTATGGTCAGATTCATAGGATCATCGTCTATATCATCTCTTGCCAAGTGTATAGGTAAAGCATCATCTGAAAATAATTGTTCCAAGTTTCGCGAGGGGTAAGACTCATTAGATGTCGTAATCTCATCGTCTTCTTGACCCATGACATACAAGTCCCTTGGCTTCAATTGAATAGGCATGCTCCAGCACTTTTCTTTTTCATCATCCACAAAATAAACCATCTGAGCTTCTGAAGCTTTAATATATGGCTCGTCATCTTCATCTTCACCAGTATGTATTAGTCTTGCAAAGTTAATCGAAGTAAATCCTAATTTGTCGGTCTTCATTCCTCTAGGATTAGTGGTATTAGCCCATTCACATTTAAACAAAGGAACCATGAACAATCCACTATAATTCAACTCAATGATGTCCACCAATTTTCCATAATAATTAACCCCTCCAAATTTCATTTGTGTATCACTACTACTTGAGTAACTTCTGGTGCCAAATGTTCCAAAAACGCCACTATTCTGAGTTTTTAGTGTTTTGTCTCGTGTTAAAGTTCGAAATTTGTATCCGTTAACGTTGTATGCAGTAAACCTTCTAGCTTCATCATTGGGACCGTGAGCAAGGCAAAAAAGAATTGATTTATCTACTTCCTTTAGACTTTCCAAACTATTATTAATCTATAAATAAAAAAAGGTATAGTGTCAATGACATGTTTACGAGTAAAATGAACAAAGAAGACATGACATTGATTTTTTACTCACACGATTGGTGAACCAACCAACAAACTCTCTATGAACCCTCTTATCAATCGTAGTAATATTTCTAGTGCGACTCCGTAGTTGTCTCCGCACAAGATCTCTGAATTCCCTACATAGGATTTAGATATTAGAAGGTAAAAATAAAAACTAATAAAACATGTAGTTGAAGTTTAAGAATTACTCACTGGATATAGGGATCAACTGCGGGACAGTTGGTGAACACATGTCTATGAGCCTGTAACTTTTCAGTTGATGTAAAAGTGAAGTATGAATTACCACCAACTGGTTTTCCTACTTGCGGAAACAATTTAGATACTCGTGGCATATGATGTGTATCATCAGGTATATCATCAACACGACGAGGTTGATTCCATCTTGTCTCGATGTTACCCAAATACCTTGAACAAAATGTTAAAATCTCCTGTAATTTGTAACCTTCTGCTATAGAGCCTTCTGGTCGTGCCCGGTTTCTCACATACGATTTCAATTGTCCTAAATTCCTCTCTATAGGATACATCCATCGATAATGGACAGGACCACCAAGCTTAACCTCTTCAATAAGGTGGACAGTCAAATGAATCATGACAGTGAAGAATGAAGGTGGAAATAACATCTCCATGTTACATAAAGTAAGCACGACCTGTTATTGCATTTTGTCCAATGTTGCAACACTCAACACTTTACTACATATCTGCCTAAAGAATGAACACAACTCATTTAATACCACGGACACCTCATCAGGTAATGCATTACGCATAGCCAATGGCAACAATTGTTGCATAAGTATGTGACAATCATGACTTTTAAGCATCCCGGTCAACTTTCGATTATCTACATCTATGCACCTAGAAATGCTGCTTGAATAACCATCAGGCACTTTGATATTCTTCAAAGTTGTTAGAAATGTTCTTTTACCTTCATTAGTCATTGTATAAATAGCTAAAGGATATCGTCCACGTTCATCTGCCCAAAGTTCACTTCTAATATCCATTTTTACAAGGTCTTTTCTAGCATTCAAATGATCTTTTAACTTCACGTTATCATTTAACAAGGTATAGATGATGTTATCGCACACATTCTTTTCAATATGCATGACATCGAGATTGTGACGCAACAAATTATATTCCCAATATGGAAGATCAAAAAATATGCTCTTCTTCTTCCATTGTTGAGGGCCATGTGTACCACTTCCACTTCCTCGGGTTTTTTTTCTATTTCCTCCTACTTCCCCTTTTCGACCAAAGGTAACATTAAGATCTTTAACTTTTTCAAGTATTTCAGAGCCAGGTAATCTTTTTGGTGGATTACGCAACTCTTGTTGTTCATTAAATCGAATTTTATTCAATCTAAATTTGTGTCTTCCATCAAGGAAACATCGATGCCCCATAAAACAATATTTCTTACTACAAGGAAGACGACAAGGAAAAACGTCAAAATTGCAAGACGGACAGGCTAGTCCAGTATAGGTGTTCCACCCAGAAAGTGTTCCTAGACCGGGAAAGTCACTAATTGTCCACATCAAAGCTGCACGCAATTTAAACATTTCTCGCGTGGAAGCATCATATGTATCCACAACCTCATGCCACAACTCCTTCAATTCTTTTATTAAAGGTTGTAAGTAAACATCTATATCATTTCCTGGAATAATCATTGAAAGTATAAAAGATGTCGATTTCATACACATCCATGGTGGGGTGTTATATGGAACGAGAACAACCGGCCAAATGCTATAATTTGAACTCATATTACCAAATGGATTAAAACCATCAGAAGATAATCCTAGACGCACATTTCGAGGATCTGATGCAAATAAAGTGTTGATGGAATCAAACTTTTTCCATGCTTCAGAATCTTTGGGATGTCTCATCATGCCACCAGTGGTATTAGTTGTAGCATGCCATCTCATATCCTCTGCAGTTTTTGAAGACAAGAATAATCGTTGTAGACGTGGTTTTAATGGAAAATAACGAAGTACTTTTGCAGGGACATTACGTTGACTTTTGCCGTTGTTTGATGCCCAAACATCTTTAACGCTTGAACTTTTTTTCCATCTAGACATGTTACAAACTTTGCACATTTCCCTTTTTTCATCCTCCACACCCCAATACAACATACAATTATTAGGACATGCATGTATCTTTTCATATTCCAAACCAAGCTTAGATATGGTTTTCTTTGCCTCGTAAAATGAGCTTGGTATCTTTGCATGATCGAATGCATCATTCAATAGTTCTAAGATCATTGTCATAGCCTTATCTGTAATCCCACAAAAGCACTTGATATGATACAACTTCACCAAAAATGACAGTTTTGAGTATTTGTTGTTGGAACAAAATATGTGTTAATACACACCCTTAAGTTTTGATGATAACAAAGTATTAAATGGACAATTGATGGTACTAATGTTTAAATTAAGTGCAGGAGAATTCAACGTTTAATCAAGAGCACACTTAATTTAAACTCTGATGAAACCAATGGAAGTCTGAATATTTAGACTCTGAAAGAGTTCAGATGCTACAAAGTGGTCAGAAGCTATACAAAGTTCAGAAGCTCAAAGTAGATCAGAACGTCTGAAGCTGTTCAGGGACTCAGAGGAGTTCAGAAGCTCAAGGATGTTCAGAGGCCTACAAGAGTTCAGAGGCTGTCTGCTAGTCATGAGTCATTCAGAGGATGAAGATGTCCAGAAGCTGAATTGCGAAGGACTATCAGAGGCCAACATTTCAAAGACCAATCAGACTCCAAGTTATCAAAGGTTCATCAGAAGCAAAGGAATTCCCAGTCATCAGAGGGCTACATCAACTACAACTTATCAAGCCTGATGACTTGTTCTAAGGTCAACTAAATTGCAACGGTCACAAAGGATGTGATCCCTCTCTCTAGGAGCTAGTTGTACCTTATAACTGTACTATTGGACAAACAGCAAAGGTGAAGCTTCTCTGCAAAGGAAGACGTGGCTTTACTCAACGGATCTTCAAAGTCTACAGCTGTCCAATTTACAACGGGAATTTCTCCAATGTCTCAATGTCTTTCTCAACTCATATAAATATGCCAAAGAAAGAATTGATGACTAGCACTCATCATTAGATAAAATCTCTCAGAAGAAAGTGAGAATTTGTATTGTAATAGATAATATCTCTCAAATGAAGTGAGCATAGAAACTAGCTTAGAGCCTCTGAAGTTATTATGTTTGTAATAAGTTTTAAGCTCATAAGTTAGTAGTAAGTCTTCTGCTTAGTGTAGAAGCAAGTAAGTCTTCTGCTTAGTGTAGAAACAAGAAAGTCTTCTGCTTAGTGTAGAAGCACGTAAGTCTCAATCTTAGTGATTAGAGCAGTGAAGTCTTGAGCCTGAGTGCTTGAGCAAGGAAGCCTCTGATCTTGTGTGATCAGAGCAAGGAAGTCTCTCTGTCTTGTGTGACTTAGAGCAGGAAGTCTCAAGCTTGTGTGCTTGAGCAAGGAAGTCTTTGATCTTGTGATCAGAGCAAGGAAGTCTCTATGTCTTGTGTGACTAAGAGCAGGAAGTCTTGAGCTTGTGTGCTTGAGCATCTATTGTAATCCTCGTGATTATAGTGAAACTCTCTTGGAAACAAGGGGACTGGAGTACTCTCAATTTGTGAGGGGAACCAGTATAAATTGTTGTGTGTTCTTCTCTCTCTCACTCTCTCATTTACTCCTTCATCATTCATAACGCCATAACTTAATTGTGTGAATAATCCGCTGTGCTTTAAAGACTCTGAAAAGGTTTAAATATCTGGGAAAGTTTTTAATTATCCAAAACACAATTCAACCCCCCTTCTTGTGTTTTCTCCACGCACCTTCATTTGTTACATCCTTCATACAATGGTTTTTCTCCATCTCTTGCTAATTCATAAAACTCTTTAGCTACATTTTTTTTTTGAGGTACAGTTGGCGCTACTCCTTCGCCCTGGGCATCATTGAATTCAAATTCCGTACCACTTTCTTGGTGCCTATCAACTCCAAAAGCATCATTGATCATGTTTTGAATTTGATCCTCTTCAACAATGGGGTCCTCTACCACATTTGAAACGTTTCGTTCAACAACATTACTAGTTTCGCCTATGTTGAAAACACTACTTCCTCCATTATTGGACTCCCCATGGTAGTGCCAAACAATATATCCTCGTGGGAATTGTTTTTGTCTCAAATGGTCAAACACGACACTCTCAGTCTCCCAATTTTCAAAACCACATGATGAACATGGGCAATTAATTGTTGCATCAACAGAACTATGTGCAAGAGCGAATTTAATAAATTCTAAAACTCCTTTCTCATATTTGGGTGAACCACGTGGCATCATAATCCACGACTTATCCATTAGTTTACAATGGATAATATGAAGCAATGTATATCAAATCTATATTTGAGTATAATGTACCTTAAAAAATATACCAAAAAAATATAAAAAAGAGTTGCATAAGTGTTTTTATCATATAAGTCGTTATTTATAAGTTTAAATGTTTTCAGTTTTTAAAGTGTGTTATAATTTTTTTAGGTGATGAATCTAAGGAAGATGGAATTGAAGAGTTGTTTGGTTGACACTTGAGAATGTTGTATGATTTCAATACTAAATTCAAAATTCAAACATCATGACCTTGGTTTAAACAACTTAAATATAGGGCTTATTATCATGAATTTCAGAGGTAAATTGTGTGTATATTTAAAAGGTATAGAGTCTGCTTAGATTAACCTGGCATTGTAAAACATAATCAAAGTGTTGACGACTTGAGATGCATAACTAGCATAACCCTTAAAACTGAACATTATTATAAACTTTTTGAGAATATCAAACAACAATCCACAAACATAACAATTCAAACTAATAAACCTAAAATCAAATTGTAGAAAAATCAAGAAATTAACAAATTAATAAATTATCATTAGTCAAAATCAACATAATAAAGTTAACAACAAATAACAAGAGAGTAATCAGAGATACAAAGAGAGATACATCGAGAGATCAGAGAGAGAGGAAGAGAGAAGAACCTGTGTTGAGAGAGGACAAACGGAGCTACAAGAGGAAAAGCTGTGGATGGCGGCGTCGATCAACAAAATAACAAGAGTGTAATCAGAGATATAAAGAGATACAAAGAGAGATACATCGAGAGAGGAAGAGAGAAGAACCTGTGTTGAGGAGGACAATCAGAGCTACAAGAGGAAAAGCGTCGGAGAGAGGCGGATCGATCGATTGAGTCTTGGAAGAGGTGAAAGAGGGAAACGTGATAGTTGAACAGAGATCAATTGGCAAGTGAGAGCTTTGTTTTGCAGAGTGCAAACGTGAAAATAAAAAAGGGGATGCAATTACTATATATATATCTCAATGTTCCTTATATATATATGCTTAAAAATATAAACAAAACAGAATATAGATTGAATTATTAAAAAAAATGAATATAGATTGGAGAACAAAATAAAACAATTTATAATCATTATGAATAGAGATATTATCATAAAAAAAAAAAAAAAAAAACGTTTTAGACCATTAAATTATAAATTTGATTAGAAATATTTAATGTAATTTGATTACTAATATTTAGGGTAATTCAATATATTTGAAAGTAATTAAATTTATTATGTTTCTAAATTTTTTGTTCCTATTTTTATGCATCAATTTTTATATTTTTTTGTTTCTAATTTTATGCATATTAATAGAGTAAAAGTACAATGAAAGATCAAAACTTATTAAAACTGATAAGGACAAATATATATATATTGGAACAACTAAAAGTTTGTTTTTTTAAACAAAGTTTTTTAAAAATAAAAATAAAAAGTTTGTTTCTTGATATATTCAAATTTACACAAAATTTTGTTACCTATGAAGAGTTAAAATTCTATAAATAAGATGAGCAGTAATTGTTAAAAATTTCAAGTGTAAAGTAAAAGAACAGATCTGAGAGAAAAAATAAAATAAAAGACTCCATGAATGTTCAAAAGGAAGAAAGAGTGGAAGACTCATTGGAACGATCGATGGAAGGTGAAGAGGGAGAAGTTGAAGACTCAATTGACAAGATACAAGAACAACGTGACAATGATGAAGGAGAAGTTTCATCAAAAGTATCCACTAATCTTCAAAAGGAAGAAATAGTTGAAGACTCGTTGGAGCTACTGATGGAAGGTGAAGAGGGAGAAATAGATGAAGACTTGTATGACATGATAGAGGAAGACTCATTGGAGTTGCTAGAAGGTGAAGAGGATGAAATAGTTGAAGACTTATATGACATGATAGTGGAAGACTCATTAGAGTTGCTGGAAGGTGAAGAGGATTAAATAGTTGAAGACTCATTTGATAATATACAAGAACAAGATGACAATGAAGAAGGAGAAGAATCTTCCCAACATATTGAGTTTCAACAAGTGATTGGAGAGATGTTACATATCTATCTTCCTAAATTTTATTGAAAATTTGATACTTTTTATTTTGGATTAACAATTGTGTCTAGAACTTCGTTAATATATATGAATTACATAATTTGTTTAGCCTTAACTTTGCTTATACATGACCTTGCTTTACATATTTTTCACTTCTTTGAATTAGGTTTAGTTTATTGTGTAAATAAGCTTCAATGTTTTGGCTTATTTTTTATCTAGTTTTAAAGCTACAACATCAATAAGCATCCTATTTTTACATAATAATTGATACTGTAATCAAACTCACTGTACAGAGGAACACAACAAAACAACTTCACCTAACTGAAAGCCAAATTAATTCATTGACAAGTTACAAGAACACAATGCAGACCCAGTACAGTATGAGCTTCAGATATATTTTTAGATATATTTAAAGGTAAATCGGATTTGGGAGTACCATGAGAGACGACTGAGATGAGTGTTTCAGCCATCACTTCATGTTTCTCTAGGTCCTCAGTTGAGTTTGAAATTTGAAATAACTCCAGTCATATCATTAAATACTCCCTTAACCTGCATGAGACAAAAAAAGACACGACAAAATAATTAAGTACCAGAGATAGAGTGTAAAAAAGGCGTGTTATAAGATATCTAGTGCTATCACTTGACAAATTTTAAAGGCATGCAGGGTGTGAAATAATTGTTAGTTCTTGATAAGTATCGTGAATCAGAAAGTAGGAACCAGAACATTTCTCAAGAATAATTTAACGAAGCAACATTCAATATTCCAATCAAATTTTCATAATATTGGATATGCTAATTAAATTCAGCTGACATTTTAAAACCATGATTACTTTGTCAAACCCTAAAGTTTATGATAGACTTGGTCATTCTCCGAGTTTTGTTGTCAATTAGAAATAGAGATCAACAGTAGGTCACATCACAATCCCCTTTTTCCCATCAACCAGACAATACTAAATTCCAAAATCCTGAATCAAAAGAAAATTGAACTAAGCTACTACCAGAGCCACTATCCCATAAGCATTACCTCTAAAATTACAGTTAACAAAAAGATGATGGTCACTGTAAAGGGAGATCTAAAGACAAGTACTGGAAGTTTGAGAATCCTAAAGGCAAGCTCTTAGTAGTATCTTATTGAAACAGAAACAACCTAACTTTCCTCCATCTTAAAACAAAAGAAAACTAAAAGGATGCAATGTTGTTATTGCAGCAAAAAATCAGAAATCATGACTATGTTTGTGCAGACAGTTTCGTGTATACAAGCAATAGGAGTGTGATAGTATAACTTAAATAGAACAACAGTATCCAAATAAAAAACACCAGTTCTAATCTTCAAAGATTGACAGGAACATGTTTTGACAAAAATCTGGTCACACGAACACTTACAGACAATATCTTGTTACGAGTTCCATCCAATTGCATAAAGTATGCTTCGAGCAACATCTCCAAGTCGTCCACATCATTATCATCGTTGCCAGTGATAAGACTTAATTAGCATATAAGCAATGATAGTAGAAATTTTAAATGGTATACCACATCAGAGTTTTTTAGTGCAATAAAATTACTTAAACGGAAAAATAAAGCATGGAAAGTGGTAAATAAATAAGTTAGAACCCAAACATCACCAGCTGAAAAGGTACTCTTAAGCACCAAATCAATTACACTCAGAGAACTTAACACAAATAAAGTAACAGTACTACAAAAATAGCATCCCCCTCCTTAGCATTTCTAATTTTGTAAAAATGACAAATAATTTGATATTTAAGCAACTTAAATTATCATATGTTATTGCCAATCATTTAGTTTAGTTTATCAAGATCTTTCCACATATGGAGTGAAACAATTTGTCTTTGATGCTGCTGTTTGAAATCACCTATAGATACTGGACATTTTAGAATAAGTGTGGCAATGTTGATGAGGAACAAGAGAAGTACCGACTTACACCATCCGTTGTATCAACACCAGAATGGAGTCCCATCATATATGGTGTCGGAGCATCAATATAATCTACTCCGCTGTAAAACAACAATGGAATGTATTCATGCTTGAGAGAAAGAAAGAAAAAAAATATCAGAAGCAAGTCAACAAAAGGTGTCAGCATTTTAGGAAAATAGGATGAGAAATTACTATCAAATGTGATATGCATAAAGAGGTGAAACAAGAACATTAAATAGACACTACTTTACCCACATTAAATACAATAAATAAATTATTGGGGAGGGGAACATAACTATTTGAGAAGGCTTGCTTAAACAATTAGATATACTGATTAAAGGTGGAAAAACAGATGGGGCTGCAATAAAAACAGGAGGGAAATGGAACTCCAGACTGAAGTACAGAAGTAAAGGATATAATACCTGCCATCGGAATGGGTAGATTAGGTGACAAATGGCCTCTGATGCAAGAGTTAGAAGTGAATATCTGCCAAAAGAAAATACAAACTAAACAATCATTTTACAATTGAGTTGAATATACAGTCTAAATGAAAAATTACCAAACAACTGAGATAAAATTGAGGGACAACTATGATCAGCTGTAATATTTACTACAACTGGAAGCTTGTCATCAACACTAATTCGCCCCAAAAATAATCATGCAGGAAATATTGATAGAGTAAGTACTCCAAATCTCAATGTATCAGACACTTTTATCTAAAGTAAGTAACTACCAGAGAAGTGGTTAAATAACAAAAAGAAGTGAGTAGTGTATAATAAAAGAGGACCTAGACTATACAAATATAAATGGGAGTAGAAAATCTAATGTATCATCAGTTTGAAGCATAGAGAAAATACATGTGAAACTTGTATAATATGCAATGATATTTATCAGGGCATAGATGGAAGTCAAGAAACCAGATCATTGTCACTGGGGATGTCAATGTGACCCAAATGTAACTTGGAACTATTTCAATACTAAGAGTCATAAATAAGGAAGGTACTTGTTTGCCCGAATTAAAATCCTCCTCTCAAGCAGCACTTCCGTAAAAAGTTTCATTATGTTGTCAACATATAAACATTGTACCAGAGGCTGGAATGATATTTGCATAGAATGTACGATGGCTGTTAATTAATGAAGCTATTCTACGAAATAATTCTCAACAAGTGTTCTACGAGACCATACATCAACATGGGGAAGTCCATAGTTTGGTGGAGCCTCTACAGAAAGCAGACGATTCACAATAGCAAACAAAACTCGCTCCTTTCCAGGATTGGGTAAAGGTACATTGGACACCATATGTGCTATAATATCCCAAAGTGGCTTGCTGAAATTTTATAGATGTCGAACATTAAAAGCAATGGAAACACAATATAATGGTTTTTCACGAGTAACATAAGGAAGCATGTTTAGTCACATTCATGAGACATAACGAAAACGAAACTAAGCTATATGTTGATTTCAAAAGGGAAAATGAATAAACTGAGTTATGTGTTGATATTTTAATGAGTTTAAAAGTATTATTACTTTATTAGCTACTGTATAGAATATACAAAAAGGCTTTGGTTGCTGTTGTGTAAAACATACACAAAGGTTTTCATAATCTCAAAAGCTGCTGGGTCCATAAAAAAGCTGGTTAAGTATTTTCTGTCATGGAACACAGATGCTTACCTACTTCCAGTTGGCGAGAAACATAGAACAAGTTGTTCCTCTAGGGCACTCCTTAGCACACTGAAACTTGTCGAGCGTGAAACTAGACAGATGCATTTGTCAGCATAGGAATTTCCCTGTATCCTGTAGGCCTCCAGAATATGTTCACAAATAGGATCACGGAAAGAAATGCAGCTAACATAGATTTTTGAACCATGACCCTCTGTATCAAACTTTTAAGTCAATATGATATTAAGAATAACAACCGCACCAGAAGATATAAATGATGCAAGCAACCAAAATAAACTTATTGGAATATCAAATCATGACTCAAAAATTGTTTTGAAAAACATGGTAAGAACGTGATGGCATCATTGCAAAAGGAAAATGTAGCTGTAATGTGAAATGTTAAAATATTTTGCAGATTTGAAGGTCCAACATTACTCTTTCTCAAGATATTTGTGTTATTACAACCTCCAAATCAAAATAGAAATTTTCGATGGGATTAAGGCATTCCAAACATCCGAATACCATTCTGTATCCACTCGATCTTCATCGATTAAGTGACTATAAGACTCTTAAACCAATTTGGCATGCTTGTACCAAAAGTTTAGGAAATTTTTTAAAAGCAAAAGTTTAAGAATATTTTTTTTAATGGAGAAAAAGCTTCAGTTTCAATAATTGTACCAAAAAAATGAAAGCTTCGATGGAGGAAAAAGATTCACCCAGAAATTAAAACTTTGTTAACATAATGAGATATTGTTTTCGAGTTTAAACCCAATGAAATTGATAGGTTATGCACCTTATGTTCAGATTCACCCAGAAATTATCACAATCAAAGACAAAAATCAGATTACAATTCACCAAAATATGAGCTATTTATTGAATATCCTAAAAATGGCATAAATCATCCAAATCAAAATGAAAGACACTAAACAAATCACAATCATAGGGGAAAAAATTAGGGACAAACAAAAAGGTGAATGAAAGTGGGATGAAAAGTTCATGGAAACTAACCTTTGTGTTAGTTATGTGGTCATGTGTTGGTGTTGAAGTGATGCGATGGTGATGAGCATGAGTAGGGATGTCAATGGATATCCATGGAGGCGGATAGTATGATATTCGTGCCCGCTCCGTTGGATAAATATGATATCCATATCTGCCCCATATCCGTGCGGGTATCCGCTATGCGGGTAATCCGTGGATATTTAGATATCCGCGGATATTGACAGATATCCATGGATGACTTTTTTTATATAAATAAAATTGATTATTTGAAGGAAAAAAATGTTAGCTTTTTTTAAAGATATAAAAAATATTAACATAATATTTATACATTTTGTTCTCTTAATTTAACAACAAAAGTTACTTTTATTTATGAAGCTAAAATATTTTGAATATATTGAAAAGAGGGAATAGAGTACATAAGTGCAAAATCACAACCCTACAACAGAAAGCAGAAACCAGAAAAAACAGCTTAGGCAGAAAAACATCAAACATAAGAGTCATATAATAATTGTTCTAAATTAAGGAAAAAGTAATGATGCAAATAGTTTTTATCAATCATTACAAAATTTCAAATCATGCATTCCTTGCTTCAACAACCCCGTTTGAAATGAAATCTTGTAACATTCACTAACAATGTCATTCACTAATAATGTCAGCATCCATATCTTCCAATACTGAATTAATTTCAATGATATCAGCTTTTGATTTGGTACAACCTGGAAAAGGAAAAGAATAAGTCAAATAATAAATTTGTTATAATGGAAAAGGAAAAAATCTTGTTATAAATTTAATTACCTTTCACATCAGTCCATAGCCAATCTTGGACACACATCAACGCCTCTAAAGTATCTGAACGCAGTCTACTACGATGAGGAGTAAGAATCCGACCACTAGTGCTAAAAGAAGACTCTGAAGCAACCGTTGAAATAGGAATTGCTAAGAAATCTCTTGCAATCATTTGCAAGATTGGATATTTTAATCCACTAGCCTTCCACCAACCTAAAATGTCAAAATTTTCATCATCTGGCAAAAATTTCTCCTCTATATATCCATCAAATTCTGACCTACTAGATGTGACACTTTTTTTTGCACTAACATGTTTTGCAAAATTAGTCCTCCAAGTTTCTTTTTTGCCAACAACAATAGCATCAAATGCAGTTTGAGTGTGATTTGAGGATGAAGAAACATTCTCCTTTTCTTTGATTTTCAAATCATACTCAATTATCATCTTTTGAAAAAAAGATTTTACCTTCTCAATTTCATCCTCAGCTTCGTCTCCATAAATTAGAGGGAAAAAGTAATCTAACAAAGCAACTTTGTACCTTGGATCTAACACAATCCCTATTGCCATCACTCCATTGACTGCCTTCCAATACTTGTCAAACTTAGAAAGCATACTTGAAGCCATATTTCTAATGACACTATCAGTAGAACCAAGCCAATTAACCAAAGCCAATTTCATTTCACATACTTTGGGAAAATAAACATTTGCAGTAGGATACTTGGTACCAGAAAATAGTTGTGTAACATCATAAAAAACTTCCAACTTTTCACATATATCTTTTGCTTTCATCCATTCATTTTCACTAGGCAATGTTTTATATTGAGAATCTCGCATTGCACATCGAGCAAACACATCTTTATATTGCATGGCAACATTAAGCATTAAGAATGTAGAATTCCACCTAGTCCTACAATCTTGAACAAGCTTTTTATCATAAGAAATGTTCACTTGACCACATGTCTCAAAGAATTTCTCCTCTCTTTTCGGTGTTGCTGTCCAATAGACAACACTTTCTCTAATATTCTCAATGGCACCAGAAATTATGGACAAGTCATCTTTCACAATTAAATTCAATATATGCGCGGAACAGCGCATGTGAAACAATTGACCACCCAATATCAATGACCTGGGTGTAATCTTTTTCAAAATGCGTTCAATCATAGCATCATTCGTGGAGCAATTATCAACAGTCAATGTGGACAACTTTGTTTCTAGATTCCATTCGATCAAGCATTGAACCAAAGTATCAGCTAAGGTTTTGCTAGTATGAGGAGCAGGCACATAAATAAACCTAACATATATTAAAATTTCAATAACAATATAACTAACATTAGACAAAAAATAATAAGAATATCAAAATAATTTATTGTTATTACCTTACAAGTCGACTTTGAAGGGTCCATAAATCATCAATGAAGTGAGCTGTAATAGTCATATAGCCTTTGTTTTGGTTACTTGAAGTCCACATATCAGTGGTAATTGCAATACGACTTTGATTTTTTGACAACAACTTCATTGTATTCTCTTTCTCAGCATTATAAATTTTCATGATGTCATTCTTGATAGTGTTACGAGAAACCGGCTTGAATAAAGGTTGCATAGAAGCACAAAATTCTCTAAAACCAATGTGTTCAACCATCGCCAAAGGATACTCATGAAGAATTATCATCTTAGCAACAGCATGCCTTGCCACATCTTGATTAAATGCATAAGAACCAACCATTACAGTTTGACCCTCAACTTGTTCAGTTTTGATCAAAGCTTGTTTTATATCTCGATTTGTTCGACGTGGGCAGGACTTATAGTGTGCCTTCAAGTGTGACGTTCCATGCTTTGGATTACCAACGAGTTTTGCTCCACAATAGTTGCAAATGGCCTTCATCTTTTCATCTATTTTTTGCCTTTTGAAATGTAGCCAAACATCAGAAGTTAGCTTTCTTTTAGGACCTTCAGTCTCAATTTCACATGGAACTGGACTTTCAATTTCATTAGGAGTTGAATTAATTTCTACATTCGGAACATTTGAAGCAACGGCATTAGACTCATCCACGTTTGAGGGTGCCAAATTCTCTTGCACAACTTCCATAGGAGTAAAGGTTTGTTCAAAAGACATTCTACAAAGAAATAAATGTTTGTTAGAAAGACATTGTATTTGTGTGAAATTGTTAGTAAAAGTTTGACTATAAGTCTTTGTAAAAAAGTTAAAAAAGTGAATTTTATATAGGGGAAAACTCAGCTGATCAGATAATGAGTTATTAACAGATGGAAATTGTTGAGAACTAAGTTGAAATTAAACAAGAACACAAACAATTTGAACTATAAACAAAAACAAAACATGAATAACAATAAGTAACAAAACATGAATAACAATAAGTAACAAAGCACACAAAAAAAATAACCTGAAGCAATGAAGAGTGGAGATGGAGGACGAGAAAGGGAATCACTGGTTGGGTAGGACGGTGCTGGAGTAGTGGTACTTATATTGAACAGTGGAAGTGGAAAAGTGTGGAATAGACAGAGAAAGTGAAGAGTAATGACTAATGAATATGAAATGGAAAATTATAATTTTTTATTGTATACGAAAAGTTGGAAGGTGGAAGAATATGAAAAGTTGGAAGACTATTAAAAGGTCTAAGACAGAATATGAAAAGTTTTTTTTTTTATTGAATACAAAAAGAAAATATAAAAATATTAGAGTTTATATTTAACTAAGGATATTTT
This sequence comes from Trifolium subterraneum, assembly GCA_951799995.1. NCBI lineage: Eukaryota > Viridiplantae > Streptophyta > Magnoliopsida > Fabales > Fabaceae > Trifolium > Trifolium subterraneum. Next base: position 17,162,824 of record OX637461.1, read on the forward strand.
AGTAATTTTACTAATTTATTAGCGGGTATGGATATCCGTGGATATGGATAGTATTACATCTGCATCCGTATCCATTAAATATGGATAATTGAATTATCCATTTATTTTATCCGTGGATATCCGTTAAGCTATCCGCTCCATGTCCATGGCGGATTTTATCCATGGATATCCGCGGGTATGGATATTTTTGCCATCCCTAAGCATGAGAGATGCTGGTTCGTGACAAAGAATAAGAGAGGGGGAATGAAATTTTCATTTCTCTCGTTCCGGATCTGGCCGCCGCTATAAACACTAGATCTGCCGCTGTTTCCCATACTAAACCGCCTGTGATTACAGCCAGCAGAGGCAGTTCAAAGGATGCTGCAATAACCATCGGCGGTTGAAAGGAGCGGCAGCGGTTCACTTGAGCTGCCTCAATTGGATTGTCGTTGTTTCCTTCATTTGTTGTAGTGACATGTGTGCGCCTCCTGATATGGTTTATTGGGTTTTTTGGTATTGCGGAATTTGGTGAGATATATTTGATGGAGAGAGTTAGAGACATGATTCCCTGATACTTGAATTATATTAATAGCGTATCATTTATCATCATAGCATATCATGTAAATTAATATGATTTATATGACAATTATAATCTAGCATATATTGTTGCTATAAATAGTGCACAGCCATCATGATTAGCATGATTCTAGGATCGTGCCTCACCACACACTGGTGTATATATTTGTATGTTGTGTACTGCATAATTATCACTTGAGAAATACAAAATACAAGTTTCTTTCTTGGCATCAGAGCACTTAAGCCTTGAAGGCTCTAGATCCAACACAAACCATGTCATCTGCTGCAAATTCAAACAATAGAAATGATCTCCCATCCACTGTTTCTGTCAAGTTGGACAGAGACAACTATCCACTGTGGCAATCAATGGTGTTGCCTATAATCAGAGGTGCCAGACTTGATGGCTACATGTTAGGGAAGAAGGAGTGCCTGAAGAATTCATCACTGCTGGAGATTCAAGCAAAAAATTCAATCCAGAATTTGAAGATTGGCAAGCATATGATCAACAACTCCTTGGATGGTTGAGAAATTCGATGACCATTGGCATAGCAACACAGTTACTACACTGTGAAACCTCAAAGCAACTTTGGGAGGAGGCTCAAAGTTTGGCTGGTGGTCACACAAGGTCACAAATCACTTATCTTAAATCTGAGTTCCATAGCACCAGAAAAGGAGAGCTGAAAATGGAAGATTACCTAATCAAGATGAAGAATCTGGCCGATAAACTCAAACTTGCAGGAAATCCGGTTTCAAATTTTGATTTGATCATTCAAACTCTAAATGGTTTGGATGCTGAATATAATCCTGTAGTTGACAAACTATCTGATCAAACTACACTTAGTTGTGTTGATTTACAAGCTCAATTGCTAACTTTTGAAAGTAGAATTGAGCAACTAAATAGCCTCACCAACCTAACTCTCAATGCAATAGCAAATGTTGCAAACAAATCCGACCAAAGAGGCAACAAGTTTCACTCAAACAAAAATTGGAGAGGTTCCAACTTCAGAGGTTCCAACTTTAGAGGTTGGAGAAGAGGCAGAGGAAGAGGTAAGTCATCAAACTCATCATGCCAAGTTTGTGGCATGGATAATCACATTGCACTAGACTGCTTTCACAGGTTTGACAAAACCTATTCAAGATCCAACCACTCAGCAAAATCTCACAATGCCTTCCTAGCCTCTCAGAACTCGGTCCAAGACTATGACTGGTACTTTGATAGCGGTGCAAGCAATCATATGACACATCGAACTGACAACTTTCAAGACTTGAATGAGCACCATGGTAAGTGATCACGGTCGTTTCGTGATCAAATAATGTTTTAAGAAAAGTAGTACAAGGTAGTTAACCTTGGTCGTCTCACAAGGATCTCTAATTTGATAATTAGTAAAAATAAGAACGATGAATAACACAATTAAATAGGGGGTTATGGGTTTGTTTATATCGAAAGACTATTAGAAATTCAATTGATAAAAAAGACGATCAATCCATTGGTTTGAGGAAAACTTCATTATGATTCTATCATCGGTTCACAGAAAATAATGTTTATATGTTCATGCCTTGATTGGCTTATAAAACCGATTATACAAGCGATAAACAATTTTATACGAATTCATTCGATTAAGCAAAGAATGTGTTCAACTAACCATGATAGTGAACAAGCGTCACCTAAAACACGGTTTGTATCATGACATAATTCAACCAATCCCTTTTTGCTAAGCGCGAAAAACCTATATCAATTCCTATTCGAACTAGTCATACAAGCGATGAATTAATCCGAAAAGTCTCACAAATATAACTCGAAACAGAGATTAAGCATCTCTATATTCGAGTTTCATAAATAAATAAAGAGCATGAATTGATAAGAGAAGACAATAAACAAATAAACGAAATTACTATTAAGAACTGAACCTCAAGAAATCATGAACGATGTTTCCGTACACCAATGGATCAAAAGATAGATTAGTTCTCCATTCAAGTGGTGGCTGCCCTAGGGTTTTTCAAATTCGTGAATAGAGTGTAAGAAGTGACCTAGGTCTGAATTTTGGGTTTTTATAAGCAAGCAAAACGGGCCACAAAACAATTGGGCCGAAAAATATAGTTATGCTGAAAACTAATTAAATCTTTGTAAGTCTGAAACATGACGAGTAAATATGACTCCTTTGCGCTCCAAATTGGCTTTCGGCTTCAACATGAAAGTTCTAGCTCTTTCTCTTAGCTTTCCAACGCATCTTCCCGCGCCTCAATCCGATATTCGTAGCCCAAGTTATGGTCTGCACAATGAGAAGGTGTCAAATTACTGTTTATTACGAAAATAAATAGCAAAACATAAATAATAATAAAACTAGACTCTAAACACAAAACATGATAAAAATACCAAATTAGCAGGAGAAGTCATAAAATTGCCATAGCACAGAGTGATTAAAAAGTGCATTAAAATGCACTGATCAGTAAGAATTCACTAATTGTTGGTAATGGTGAGAAATTGAAAATTGTGGCAACAGGTTCCTCAAAACTGAAGTCACTCAATTTACATGATATCCTATATGTGCCCAACATTACAAAAAAATTTATTAAGTGTATCTAAATTGGCTGCTGACAATAACATACTTGTTGAGTTTGATGAAAATTGTTGTTTTGTGAAGGACAAGTTGACAGAGAAGGTAATACTAAAAGGGCTACTTAAAGATGGATTGTACCAGCTCTTAGGAACTAAAAGGAATCCAAGTGCTTAAATATCTGTCAAGGAGAGCTTGCATAGGAGACTTGGTCACCCTAATAATGAAATCTTAGACAAAGTCTTGAAAAGTTGTAATGTCAAAGTACCACCTAGTGATAATTTTAATTTTTGTGAGGCATGCCAATATGGCAAAATGCATCTTTTACCTTTTAAGTCTTCTTCTGCTCATGCTCAAGAACCACTTGAGTTGGTTCACACTGATGTATGTTGGAACAAAATGAGTTTTAATTATAAAACACCCTAAGTTTTGATGATAACTAGGTATTAAATGGACAATTGGTATTACTAATGAATGATCTAGTGTGCAGGAACAAAGTAAAAATATCATCCTCGTAGATCATCATTTGGGCATCTGAAGGACACAGTCTGAAGTGTTAAGGCTCTGAAAGTGCTGAAAGCATCAGAGCCTCTGAAGAAGTCCACAGAGGCCGAAGAAAGAAACACAGTCTGAAGCGTGTGTACATCTTCAGAAGATCAAATAAACGATATTATCAGATCCTGAAGAACTCTCTCTGAAGAAAGACAGCTAATAACCAATGCAATAGTACAACGGTCCTGTCAAAGAGTACAACCGTCTTGTCAACAAAAAGGAGAGTGTACAACCAACGGTTCTTTTCTCAACGTCTTTATACCTAGAGTATAAATAGAAGACATCCTGATAGAGAGAAGACTACTGGAAGATCATCTGAACTTAGAAAGATTCAAATCATATTCAAAGCTGTGTAGTGTTATTCTTTCTAGTGTTATATTCTAAGTTAAATATCTTTTGATATTACAGACTCTGAGCTTAGTGTTTAGAGAGTCTTGCTTAGAACTTTCAGTCCTACTTAATCTGTGTATTAAGTTAGTTTGTGAAGTCTCTTTGTCTTGTGTGACTTAGAGCAAGAAGTCTTAAGTCTTGCGTGACTTGAGCAAGGAAGTCTTAAGCTTGTGTGCTTAAACAAGGAAGTCTCTTTGTCTTGTGTGACTTAGAGCAAGGAAGTCTCTTGCTTGTGTGCTTGAGCATTAGTTGTGTAATCTTTGTGATTATAGTAAAATCCCTTGGAAGTGCAAGGGGACTGGACTACTCTCGTTTTGTGAGAGGAACCAGTATAAAACTTATGTGTGTTCTTTCTCTCTCTCTCTCACTGTTTTATTTGTGTTTTGTGTTTAGTCTAGTTTATCATATCCGATGCATTTCTATATTTCTTAAAGCAAAAGAATCAATTTTTCAAAACACAATTCAACCCCCCTTCTTGTGTTTTGCACCTTCAATTGGTATCAAGAGCTCCGGTTCTGTCTTTTAATCACTTCACAGTGAGACAGTAAAAGATCTTTGAAAAACACTGTATGTCTGGGGAAGAAACATCTACACCTGCACCTATTCCTACAACTTCTAATTCAGATATATCCAACGTTCACTACAACTACGACAACATGACCTCTACCTCTTCAGCGTCTAATCATGATTCTAGCAACAAAAAGGTTCCAATCTTTAGTGGTGATGCTCTAAGATTTGAATGGTGGAAAGATAGCATTTACCACTATGTCAATGGAATTGATGATGAGCTTTGAGACCTGATAGAAGAAGGAGTACCTATTGATGGAATAGGCTCTGATGGTAAGATTACCATAGCTCAGAAAAGAGCTCTATCTGCTGAAAACAAGAAGATTTTTTCTAAACACAACAAGGTCAAACAAATCATGATGTCAGCAATATCTCATGATGAATATACCAAAATCATGGATAGATCTACAGCTAAAGCTATGTATGACTCTCTATGCTCAAACTATGATGGTAATAGGCAAGTTCAGAATGCCAAAGCAAGACTACTGGTTCAGCAGTATGAGCTTTTTACCATGAAACCTGATGAGGACATTGAGACCATGTTTTCTAGATTTCAGACTCTGGTGTCTAGCCTCAGGATTCTGAAGAAAAGCTATACAACCTCTGATCATGTGTGGAAAATCCTAAATAGCTTGACTGACAAATGGAGACCTAAGGTCACAGCTATTGAGGAAGCTAAGGATCTTGAGAAAATCTCTCTTGAATCACTTATCAGCAATCTCAAGAGCCATGAGATGGTATTGAATGCTGATGCAGTGAAGAAGAAGGAAAGATCAGTAGCTTTAACTTCAACCAAGAAATCTTCAAAAGCTGTCAAAGCTAAAACTCTGGAGGTTGAAGAGGATTCTTCCTCAGATGATCAAGAAGAAGAAGAAGATGAAGAACTTGCCATGTTCACCAGAAACTTTCAAAAATGGGCAAGGATGAGCAAGAGTCGTAAAGGAAATAGTTCAAGGAGCACTCCCAGCAGAGAAGAGAAGAATTGCTTCAAGTGCAACAAACCAGGACACTTCATTGCTGAATGTCCTGAAGCTTCATCAAAGGACAAGAACAAGAAGTTCAGTAGCTACAAGAGGAGATTTCAGAAGAGCTTAATGGCAACGTTTGAAGACCTGGAAGCATCCTCAGATAGCGATGATGAAGAAGCAAATGTGGCTCTGATGGCTACAGCTGATGAAGACTCTGATGAATCACACTCTGATGAATCTGAACAGGTATTGTTAAATTATTCTAAAGAACAACTCTTAACCTACCTTGGTATGTCTTTAAGCAAGTTTGCTAAATTATCCTCTAAGATAAAACTTTTAAAAACACAAAAGGATGAGTTAGCAAAGAAAGCTGAACATTTTCAAGCTCTATATAAAAATTCTTTAATCAAAATTGAAGAACTTGAAAATATGTGCACAAGATGTAACAAACCTACTGATGAGCATGAGGTTGCTCTTTAAGAATTTGTTCATCAGAACGTCAACAAAAGTAAAATGGTGTCTATGATTTATAATGTTTGTAAAAATGTAGGTGAAGGAATTGGTTACTCATATGGTAAATCATATGGGAAACAAAATCCTTACATTAGTTTAAATAATATTCCTGATAATCTTTATTCAACCTTTGTCCCTGAGAAAAACAAAGGCAAAGCTATGATCGTTTCAGACTCTGAAGGTATCTCTGGGGTCTGCAAGACAAGCTCTGAAGCTACATCAGAGGCTGTTTTTCAGAACCTCAAAGAGAGCAACTCAGGACCTGAGTGTTCAGAATCTGTGACTATCAAGTCTAAGACTCTGAAAACTTTGGGACTCAGAAGCTCATCCAATCAGACGCTAAAACAAACTAAGCTGATGATTAATAATCAACATAAGACTCTGGTAAGCAAAACTAATCCTAGATTAGAAAAGCAATCCAAGTCCTATAGTGATTATCAATCAAAGCCTAGATTTCAAAATCAATGGACTAAGAGGGTCAATTTTCAAAGACCAAATTTTCAAAGAAAACTCTTTAATAGTCCACAAAGTTTTTCACAGAGGCAAAGAAGAACTAAAGGTTATAGAACTAACCAAACTGGACCCAGAAAACAATGGGTACCAAGATGTAAAATTGTCTTCTATTCGGATTTTCATTGTAGGAAAAATCATTTCAAATCAGATGAATGGAAGCAAGTGATCAGCTGTGGAAGAAAAGCTTATGTTCCAAAACATTACTTTACTTCCAGAGCTGCTGAAGTGGACAAAGCAAATGATTATTGGAGAAAACTTCACAATGAATGTAAAGGATATTATTACAATGATTGACCTTGTTTATTCTACAGCTATCCAGACTAAAAGAAAATAGTAATCAATCATGGTATCTGGATAGTGGATGTTCAAGGCACATGACTGGTAATAAGAAATTGTTCACATCATTGAAACTTGAAGATGGTGGAACAGTTGGCTTTGGAGGAAATCAGAAAGGCAAGATCAAAGGTACAGGTACATTAGGTAATTCCTCCCTTTCTATTAATAATGTTTGGTTTGTAGATGGACTTAAACACAACCTATTTAGCATCAGTCAATTTTGTGACAATGGGTTTGTGGTTAACTTTGATAAAGGGTTATGTACTGTAATTAGAGAATCTGACAAGTCCATAGTGTTCAAAGGTAAGAGAATATGCAATGTTTTTAAAGTAAACCTTTCTGATTTGGCAGACCAAGAGGTAAAATGCTTGCTAACTCTGAGTGAAGAAAAGTGGGTTTGGCATAAGAGGTTAGGTCATGCTAACTGGAGGTTAATCTCTAAACTTAGTAAACTTGACCTTGTCAGAGGCCTACCTAAGCTACACTATCACTCAGATGCTCTGTGTGGATCCTGCCAAATAGGAAAGAGTGTGAAAACTTCTTTTAAACCAAAACATGTTGTCTCTACCTCCAATCCCTTAGAGCTGCTTCACATTGATTTGTTTGGTCCTGTAAGTACAGCCTCAATCAATGGGAAGAAATATGGACTAGTCATTGTTGATGATTACAGTAGATGGACTTGGGTTAAATTCCTCAGAAATAAGGATGATGCATATGATGTCTTTAACAGTTTCTGCACACAGATACAAAAAGAAAAAGGTTTACACATTTTGAAAGTTAGAAGTGATCATGGTGGTGAATTTGAAAATGAAATGTTTGAAAAATTTTGTGAAAAATATGGCATCTTCCATGAGTTCTCTTCTCCTAGAACTCCACAGCAAAATGGAGTTGTAGAAAGAAAGAATAGAACTCTGCAAGAAATGGCCAGAACCATGATGCATGAGACCAACATTGCTAAGTATCTGTGGGCAGAAGCTGTAAACACAGCGTGTTATGTTCAAAATAGAATTTATAATAGACCTATTTTGAATAAGACAGCATATGAACTATTTAAGGGAAAGAAACCCGATGTATCTTACTTTCATCAATTCGGATGTACATGTTACATTCTGAATACAAAAGTTCATCGGATGTACATGTTATTGGATACTGTCATACCCCATTTTTTGACCTAAGATTCCACTTCATATTTTCTTCCTTGCATTTTATGCATCAATGACAAAAACACAAAAAAATATGTCAGTTTATTTAATTTTGTTTTTTGTTAGTATCTTTGTTAAAAATCCAAAAAAATATGTTAAGAATCTATTTTATTTTTCAAGATATCTTTGTTTTATATTTTGATAAAAAATCTATGAAAAAGCGATAAATTAGGAGTCAAATCTTTTTATTACTATTATTATTTTCTTTCCTTTATTATTATTATTATTGTCATACCCGATTATTTTGACCATATTATTTTTGCATTTTTATCGAGTCATATTTTTTTTGTCCTGAATAATCGATACACTTTTCGAGAAATTTCGATATATGAATTTTTGAAAAATTGATTCGTTTGTTAGGAGATTCGAGAAAAATTTCGGCAGAGAGGTATTTTAAAATACCTCATTTGTTGTTTCTTTTTCTATTATTATTATTATTATTGTTATTATTTTTATCATTATTTATTATTATTATTATCTTCATTTTATTTATTTATTTTATTTCCTTTTTATTTCCTGTTTTTTTATTTATTTTCGTTTTTATATTTAATTAATTTAATTATTTTGTTTTTTTTATTATTTTATTTTGTCCTTTTTCTGATTAAAAAAAAACATAAAAAAATTGGAAAGTCAACTTCTCCCTCACACGCAAAGGGACATTTTTCTGCAGAAAGCAGTGTCCTTGTTTGTCCAAAAATTCAGTCTTTGTCCCTTTTTTTTTGAGTTTTGAAAAACCCTAACTTTGGGTATATATCAGAAGCAAAAATCAGAACAGGAAGGAGGGGATTCATCCGCCTCAGCCGCAAACCATCTTTTTTTCCAAATCAAAAAACAGATCAAAAATATCAAAAAAATAGAATAATATCATCATCATCTTCCTCATCCAAAAAAACAGTAAATCCAGGAATGAATTAAACCACGAATCCAGAATCATTATCATCATCAACGAACCCAGAATTTCCCATCTTCATCAATTCAAAACCACAGTTCAAAACCCACAAACCCAGAAAAACGAAATCCAAACCCATAAACCGTTTAGAAATCAAAACCAGTCGCGATTGGAACCAAATAAAACGAAATCGAAAGGGAAAAACGAAAAGAAGAAGAAGTTGATCAAGGACCCAGAATCACCAAGGTTGATTTTCTTTTTTCCGATATGGATTCTTTTTGGGTTTGATTTAGTTTTTTTTGAGTTTGAGTTTGTGTTTGTATAAGTTTAGGTGTTGAAGTTAAAAGAAAACAATGGGTTTGAGAGAGTTTTGAATCGAGAGAGAAAGAGAAAAAACGTGAGAAAGTTTGAGAAGGAGAGAAGAGAGAACCGTGAGAGAGAGAGCCGCCGCGGCGGAGAAGAAGGAAGAGAGAAGAAGATTGAGAAAAATGAATTTTTTTTAGGGTTAGGGGTATTTATACCCAACCCGATCCGGTGTGCGCGTGTCTATCGCAGCACACCGTGCACCCTCGCTTATCAGCCACTGATCCTTATCAGATGGCCTAGATCCTTTCTTTTTAATTTTAGATCAGGGCCGTCTGATCCATCAGATGGCCATGGTTGTTCCTGCGATTTTTTTTTGTTTGTTTTTGGACAGAAAGGCCTATGTGGACTGGGCTTTGTTCATTGCTGTTTACTCTTAGCACCCCCTGTTTATTTCGTTTTAATGTTCACAATTCCCTGTTTTAATTTCATTTTATTTTTTTTAGCTTATGAGATAAGTGCTTTTGGCATAAGCTATTTTAGCTTTTATTTTTAGCCAATCAAGCATGATGTTGAGGCTTATTTTATTTTCCTATTTATTTGATATTTAAAAGTTGTTAATATTACTTTATGTCTTTATTTATTTTTAGCTAATTTTATTTTTTAAGCTTATGAGATAAGTGCTTTTGGCATAAGCTATTTTAGCTTTTTTTTAGCCTCGAAAAGCATGATGTCGAGGTTTATTGTCTTAGTGTCGTATTTATTTATTTATGCTACTTATCCATTGCATATCATATTTATTTCATTACATCGATTTATTCATCATTTTTTTTACCTTTATTTTATTATCGTAATATTGAGTATTTATCGCTTATTAATTGCCGTTTATTTTTGCTCTTGAATTTAGGATGTAATTAGGCCAAGTGTAAATTCTAAATAAAAGTGCATAGCATACCCCCTCTCTTGCATCATTTCATATTTACTTTCTCGCAAAGATTTTTAGAGTGTGATTAGGCCAATGTATTCATAAATGAAAAAATTGCATCTCATGCATATTTATTTTTTATCGCATTCTGTCCATATGTGTAATTTTAAATTCCGAGGGAAAAGACACCGTTTTGATCAAAATATCATCTCGGAATGTCTTCGCGATTAATTTGCTCTTTGCGACGTTAGTATTATTGTTCGCGCTACTTCTTTGTTAATTTGGAACTCAACTTTCCAATTAAAATAGTTAGTCATTTTATTCTCAAAAACGAGGTCAACACCTCTTCAAAAAATAATTAATCATTTTCTTCTCAAAAAAATGAGGTCAAAACCTCTTTCAAAAATATCAAACAATTCATTCTCAAAAACATCAAAAATATTTTGTCATCATAACATTTTCAAACTTTGGACTTTAAACCAAACGTTTCTTTTTATCGCGAAAACCTTGGATTTTAACCCAAGAGTCTTTTAACCGCAAACTTGGATTTTAAACCAAGTGCCTTGAACTTTAAACCAATCGCTTCTTTTATCGTGAAAACCTTGGATTTTAACCCAAGAGTTATTTTTATCTCAAACTTGGATTTTAAACCAAGTGGCATTGGATTTTAACCCAAGTGCCCTTTTTATCGTGAAAACCTTGGATTTTAACCCAAGTGCTCTTTTTATCACCAAACTTGGATTTTAAACCAAGTGCCTTGGACTTCAAACCAATGGCTTCTTTATCGCTAAAACCTTGGATTTTAACCCAAGTGTTCGTTTTTCCCGCAAAACCTTGGATTTTAAACCAAGTGCATTTTTTTTCATTCATACATTTTTTCATGCATGAACCTTGGATTTTAAACAAGTGTCTTTTATCACTCAAAACATTTTCTTAACAAACCTTGGATTTTAAACCAAGTGTCCGCCTCTTATTTCTTAATCAAATTTCAATCAATTTAACCATATAGACTTTCTTCACAAATTAACATCAATCAAACTCACATTTTGCCACTTTAGGCTTTTTGGTCTTTAAAACCATTTTCAAAACCTTAAAATCAAACAAACAAATTTACTCGTCTTTTTACCCCGAACTACGGTGGTTGGATCCCTCGGGTACGTAAGCATGAGACTTGTCTCTCCAATCAATAAAATCAACAAAAACATTTTTCCTTTTCCATCACATTAAACTTTTTTTATCATCACTTTAATTCCTACCCTTATACATTTTTACAAGCAATTAAAAATAAAGCGCAAAGTTAGAAATAAAAACAAGAGGTTCCTATAGAGTACTATAGATACTTAGGGTGCTAATACCTTCCCTTCGTATAACTAACCCCCGAACCTTGTTCTCTAAAAAATAGGGTTTTTTCGAATTTTTTCCCTTTCCCTCGGATAAATTAAAGATCGGTGGTGGAATATCAAATTGCGATTCGAAGTTAATTAATAACTCGATATCCAAAAATCACCGCGACAGAAATGGCGACTTCACTGGGGACAACCAAGCGGGTTGAACCTAACTTGTTTTATTTTCGATCTTCGCGCTTTTATTCTTTTAATTGTAAATATTTGTATATATATACTTGGGTTTGCTCTGAGTGGTGAGATAAGTCCTAACCCGGGCTTGAGCGACACAATAAGATAGGATGGGGTGAAATCATAGTGACATGTCTAGAGTAGTATGGATTATGAAGCACATGTGATATGATCCCGCTCGGTGGAGGCCTCACGACGGTAGTACTCGTTGTCATGAAAAGTCATGATGATGGTATTATTTTCAAATGTGAGTGTCCGGAGAAGCCGAGGACCTTTAGAATTCCCTTTAACCCATCTTGGCCTTTTTAGGACGTAGTGCGGTGGCTAAATCAAGAGTAGTCTTGAGATTAGTCGTCACGCAAAACTACACTCAAACGAGATTATCCCGTGGATGTTATTGGAACGAGAGTAGTCCCGTAACCCATTGATATCCATGAGACGGTCGATGACTTTGGGAACTTTGTAGAACCCGTCATGCAGGTACGAATGAACCCTAGTACATACCATATGGGAGGGTTTCACCTTTGACTCCAACATTATACTTTAACCCCACCATGTCTAAATGTTCACAACTAATTTTGGATAAGTCCTTCGATAACAAAAAACGCATTGCATATTTTAGCATAAACACATCACACATCATACTGCATTCATAAGTTTCCAAACTCGAGTCTCATATTTTCCCTTTTCTCTCCGCCTCAGTCAAAGTGGCCCGACGACCACGCCCACAGCCATCTCGCACGTACAACACTCGAGCAAACAGGAAAAAGAGAATGGACCAAGTTGAACAAGAGAACGTTGAGCTCCATGGGGAAGTAACAACGCTCCGGGCTGAAGTAGAAAAGCTAACCGCCATGGTGACATCGTTGGTGGCTGCGCAGAATCAGCCACTAACCCCTCCTCCTCAAGCTACAGTCATTTCTGAAATCGTCTCTGCCCCGGTTCCAGTGGTACCCGTCAACACACATCAACACGTCATGCCCGAAGGTTATCCTTGGGGCATGCCTATGAATTTTAATGAAGGGCTTCGACCCCAAGTTCCCGAGGTCCCCACTCCTACTTTGCCACATGCTACTGTTGTTCCCCAACCTGGGATGACTCTTCCTCAAGTTACTATGTGTGTCCCTCAGTCAACAATGACCATTCCAGCTTTCGTAGCTCACACCCTTCCTTATGTGAGTGAACAAGTCTATCATGCGAAGGATCCAGAGACTTATGGCCGTATGGATAATCTTCAGGATCAGTTTGATAAGATGCAGCTCGAGATTAAGGCCCTTCGTGGGAAGGATTTGTTCGGAAAAAACGCCCATGACCTTTGCTTGGTACCAAACGTTAGGATCCCACCTAAGTTTAAGGTCCCCGAGTTTGAGAAGTACAAAGGAAATTCCTGCCCTCAGAGCCATTTGGTAATGTACGCCCGAAAGATGTCCACTCAAACAGACAACCATCAGTTACTAGTTCACTACTTTCAGGATAGCTTGACAGGTGCCGCTTTGAAGTGGTACATGGGCTTAGATGGTGCCAAGATCCAAACATTCAATGATTTGGGCGAAGCTTTTGTCCGTCAATACAAATACAATCTAGACATGGCTCCAGATAGAGATCAACTTCGAGGTATGTCTCAAAAAGACAAAGAGAGTTTCAAAGAATACGCTCAACGATGGAGAGAGATTGCCGCTCAGATTTGTCCACCACTAGAAGAAAAAGAAATGACCAAGATTTTCCTAAATACTCTTGATTCATTTTACTATGAACGAATGATTGCTAGTGCACCCAGTGATTTCACTGAGATGGTAAACATGGGGATGCGACTTGAAGAAGGGGTCCGACAAGGACGATTGACAAGAGAGAAAGTTCCGACTAATACTGCCAAGAGATATGGCAACAACTTTTCAGAGAAGAAAGAATTTGAAGTTGGCATGGTGGCCCAAGGAGGACATCATTCAAGAAACTCAGCTTATCAACATGTTGCAGCCATAACACTACCACCACAATACCCACAATCTCATCGCCTACCATTTCGCCAACAATCATTCAATCATAACCGCACTCAGAAAAATCCTCCATTTGACCCCATACCTATGAAATATGCCGACTTACTCCCCGCCTTACTTGCTAAAAATTTTGTCCAGACGAGACCACCTCCACCTGTGCCAGCAGTACTACCTCCCTGGTACCGCAGTGATTTAACTTGTGCCTTCCATCAAGGGGCCCCTGGCCATGATGTAGAACGTTGTTATCCTCTCAAGAAAGCTGTTCAGGATTTAGTCCGTAACAAGGTGCTATCTTTCAAGGATGAAAACCCTAATGTTCAAAGTTCATCCTCTGCTTAATCATGAGTCCTCTGTCATTTTCAAGAGAATCAAGAAGTTTGTCCCTAGGATCACTAGGCCTTTTATGTTCAATTGCAATTTCTTTCTTGCCAAGCATTTATTTACATTTTAAAGTTGTATCTTTTAAATTTAAATTTCTAAACAATGAGCATGCATATTTTGGAATCCATCCATTCGTATTCACTCTTTTCTCGTGTCATCACAAATGGAAATGTTTTTATATTTCACTTTTCTTGTTTACAAACTTGAGGGGAGAATGATGTAAACTAAATGTTTAAAATTGCTGATATATGCTGATGTATGCTTTCATTAGTAAAGACCCGGTTGATGATGTAAGGCATTGTTTCACTTCCCAAACACCGGAGAAATAAGGAGATAATCCGTAGTCAACCCCTTTGAGCCAGAAGTTGGTGTTCTTTCTATAGAAAAAACAACCCTTAATTTTAACCCGGGGCAAGGTAGTCTTTCAATTAATTCAATGATACATCCCAATACAAGAGGATAAACCTGTTGAGATAGAGGAAATCATGAGTAGACAAAACTCACAATAACATGTGGTAGTCACAAACATCCTACACCAAAAAAAAAAACACAAATAAAAACAACAACAAAAAGCCCGCTAGGTAAAAAGACTTAGGCAAAATTCAGGGCATCCCGATGGTTCATAAAATCAAAAAAAATTGGTCCATGCAAAAATAAGGGATTAAGAGCAAAATGTTGAAAACAAGCTTGTGAATGAAAAAGTGACTGCCACTTCAAGAATCTCGTCAAAGCTTCGACCAAAGTGTCAACCTCAAACATCATTGTCAAAAGAAATCCTCTTGTCAACCAAAATAGGAATGAAGGATAACAAAGAAGTGGGTGGGTTAAAACAGAATTTTGAGCCTAATAATCTTTTCTTTTCAAAACCATGAACCAGGCCACATTATGACCCTCAAAAGACCTAATTGAAGCTAGGTTTACTTTGAAAGCATAATCAGCAAAACTTTTGTTAAAACTGACTCCACCTGTTTGTTGAGTAACTATCTTTTACACACACCACATGTGTTTTCTATAAAAATTTCGATTCCAAAATTTGCATGAACATTACATCAGAAACACTTTTCAAAAGAAACAATTTTGTTTGCAAATTTATATTTGGCATCAAAGAAATTCAATCAAATGGTCTAATCAAGGACGAATCAATTCAAAACGCTCCTAACTTGGGGCAAGTTACCTCAGGAACCTGCCAATCAGGGGTAAGTCTTTATATACAGTGGCATACAGTTCAAAGATTCAAAGTCAATGTTTCACTTACTCGGGGCACCTGAAGTGGTTTCCAGGGGCAATCCAGATCTGCCAAGATGGTTGTTATGTTTCTTCCTCCTTGAGCCGATAATCATCAAGTTGATATTTTGGGTTCTTACGGATATGTGTGTTACTATAATATGCTGAGCACGTGATCCAATATTCCTCCATGGAATACTGAACTTGACTGATCTCTGGTAATCTCAGCAAGTGGTTATCATTAAGAAACTTGTAAGATTTTCTTTTCCCCAGTGAAAGAAAAAGCCGAGACCCGTTTGGAAGGCTCATTCAACAGCAAATGGCATCTCTTTGAGAAGTTTGCATATCATCAGCAAATGACATCTCTTTGAGAAGTTTGCATATCTTCAGCAAATGGCATCTCTTTGAGAAGTTTGCGTATCATCAGCAAATGGCATCTCTTGGAGAAGTTTCCATATCATATCAGTCTTGTTTCTTTCTGTCAAAGAAAAAAGAGAGAAAAAAAGAAAAAATAGCAAAAAAGAACGGCTCGCTAAGTCGAAAACCCGAAAGGGCGCCTTAGGCAAAAATGAGCGTCCCGGTGGATTGAAAACCCGAAAGGGCGGTCCAGGAAAAAGTTAGGGATTCCAAAAAAATACAAAAAAGAAAAATCAAAAGCATGACTGTCGAAACAAGACCATGAGAAAATATTCGGTTTCAGTGTACAAAATGGCGACTTCTGCCAGACCTCTGACCGATGGGCTTTACCCCAAGAAACGATCTTTCTTTTCATGGATTGACATACCATACCGGGTCTTACCTCGAGGATTTGATTTATTTCACCTATAGGGGTGCTGTCCCCAGTGGAGAACTATCGAGTGGTTGTACGGATACGTCTGCTCAGTGCTCATCTTACCGTCAAACCTTTTGTCTCATCCAGTCATGTACAAATATCATTCACATATTCATACATACAATCATTTACATATCAATAACATACAATCATACATACGTACATATACATATATACATACATACATACATACATACGTACATACACATACATTCGTACATACATACATACAATCATTCACATGTCCATACATACAATCATTCACATATGTACACATACATTCATATTTACATGCAACATGCACACAAATCATTCACACATACAACATTGACCATCATGTGTTTTGCTTCAATTCAAAAAAAAAAGAGTCATCCCCAGTGTATCTGGTCCAGAGATGTCTCCATCACACATATTGCACAAAAAAAAGAGTCATCCCCAGTGTATCTGGTCCAAAGATGTCTCTATCATTCATACAAAAAAAGAGTCATCCCCAGTGAGTCTGGTCCAGAGATGTCTCCATCAAACATATTCAAAGTAGCAGATTTTGCAAACAATCAACATCAAACTTACAGTTAGTTTCCTCAAAAGAAGTCATCTCTAGTGTGTCTGGTCCAGACAAATACACATTCTTGTCATGTCTCGCTCTCCCACAATGACAGCAGACCATTTATTTCCTCGTTGTGTCCTTACCATCCCACAATGATGGTAGACACTGTCTTTGCTTGTCCTTACCATCCCACAAGGTTGGTGGACACTGTCTTTACTTTTGTCCGTACACAAGACTTTATCGCTTTCAGTCTTTACTTCTGTCCGCACACAGGACTTTATTGCTTTCTGTCTTTACTTCTGTCCGCACACAGGACTTTATCTGCTTCTGTCCGTACACAGGACTTTACTGCTTTCTGTCTTTACTTCTGTCCATACACAGGACTTTACTGCTTTCTGTCCGCATACAGGACTTTATCGCTTTCTGTCTTCATTACCCCCGTCAAATAATCTTCATTACATCCAAACAATTGTAAACATAACACTCATAAGCATAACATTCATAACATCATATCATAGCATTTTATAGTTTATTCCGGTCAAAAAATGGTGTACTCTGTATTTAAGTCTCTTCCACCGTCGAACCAAAACAAAAACATCATCAAAAAATCATCTTTTTCTTTTTATCTCCGATGGAAGAAACTTAAATAGGGGCATCTGTCATACCCCATTTTTTGACCTAAGATTCCACTTCATATTTTCTTCCTTGCATTTTATGCATCAATGACAAAAATACAAAAAAATATGTCAGTTTATTTAATTTTGTTTTTTGTTAGTATCTTTGTTAAAAATCCAAAAAAATATGTTAAGAATCTATTTTATTTTTCAAGATATCTTTGTTTTATATTTTGATAAAAAATCTATAAAAAAGCGATAAATTAGGAGTCAAATCTTTTTATTACTATTATTATTTTCTTTCCTTTATTATTATTATTGTCATACCCGATCATTTTGACCATATTATTTTTGCATTTTTATCGAGTCATATTTTTTTTGTCCTGAATAATCGATACACTTTTCGAGAAATTTCGATATATGAATTTTTGAAAAATTGATTCGTTTGTTACGAGATTCGAGAAAAATTTCGGCAGAGAGGTATTTTAAAATACCTCATTTGTTGTTTCTTTTTCTATTATTATTATTATTGTTATTATTTTTATCATTATTTATTATTATTATTATCTTCATTTTATTTATTTATTTTATTTCCTTTTTATTTCCTGTTTTTTTATTTATTTTCGTTTTTATATTTAATTAATTTAATTATTTTGTTTTTTTATTATTTTATTTTGTCCTTTTTCTGATTAAAAAAAAACAGAAAAAAATTGGAAAGTCAACTTCTCCCTCACACACAAAGGGACATTTTTCTGCACAAAGCAGTGTCCTTGTTTGTCCAAAAATTCAGTCTTTGTCCCTTTTTTTTTTGAGTTTTGAAAAACCCTAACTTTGGGTATATATCAGAAGCAAAAATCAGAACAGGAAGGAGGGGATTCATCAGCCTCAGCCGCAAACCATCTTTTTTTCCAAATCAAAAAACAGATCAAAAATATCAAAAAAATATCAAAAAAATAGAATAATATCATCATCATCTTCCTCATCCAAAAAACCAAAAAAATAGTTAATCCAAGAATGAATTAAACCACGAATCCAGAATCATTATCATCATCAACGAACCAAGAATTTCCCATCTTCATCAATTCAAAACCACAGTTCAAAACCCACAAACCCAGAAAAACGAAATCCAAACCAATAAACCGTTTAGAAATCAAAACCAGTCGCGATTGGAACCAAATAAAACGAAATCGAAAGGGAAAAACGAAAAGAAGAAGAAGTTGATCAAGGACCCAGAATCACCAAGGTTGATTTTCTTTTTTCCGATCTAGATTCTTTTTGGGTTTGATTTAGTTTTTTTTGAGTTTGAGTTTGTGTTTGTATAAGTTTAGGTGTTGAAGTTAAAAGAAAACAATGGGTTTGAGAGAGTTTTGAATCGAGAGAGAAAGAGAAAAAACGTGAGAACGTTTGAGAAGGAGAGAAGAGAGAACCGTGAGAGAGAGAGCCGCCGCGGCGGAGAAGAAGGAAGAGAGAAGAAGATTGAGAAAAATGAATTTTTTTTAGGGTTAGGGGTATTTATACCCAACCCGATCCGGTGTGCGCGTGTCTATCGCAGCACACCGTGCACCCTCGCTTATCAGCCACTGATCCTTATCAGATGGCCTAGATCCTTTCTTTTTAATTTTAGATCAGGGCCGTCTGATCCATCAGATGGCCATGGTTGTTCCTGCGATTTTTTTTTGTTTGTTTTTGGACAGAAAGGCCTATGTGGACTGGGCTTTGTTCATTGCTGTTTACTCTTAGCACCCCCTGTTTATTTCGTTTTAATGTTCACACCCCCCTGTTTTAATTTCATTTTATTTTTTTTAGCTTATAAGATAAGTGCTTTTGGCATAAGCTATTTTAGCTTTTATTTTTAGCCAATCAAGCATGATGTTGAGGCTTATTTTATTTTCCTATTTATTTGATATTTAAAAGTTGTTAATATTACTTTATGTCTTTATTTATTTTTAGCTAATTTTATTTTTTAAGCTTATGAGATAAGTGCTTTTGGCATAAGCTATTTTAGCTTTTTTTTAGCCTCGAAAAGCATGATGTCGAGGTTTATTGTCTTAGTGTCGTATTTATTTATTTATGCTACTTATCCATTGCATATCATATTTATTTCATTACATCGATTTATTCATCATTTTTTTTACCTTTATTTTATTATCGTAATATTGAGTATTTATCGCTTATTAATTGCCGTTTATTTTTGCTCTTGAATTTAGGATGTAATTAGGCCAAGTGTAAATTCTAAATAAAAGTGCATAGCATACCCCCTCTCTTGCATCATTTCATATTTACTTTCTCGCAAAGATTTTTAGAGTGTGATTAGGCCAATGTATTAATAAATGAAAAAATTGCATCTCATGCATATTTATTTTTTATCGCATTCCGTCCATATGCGTAATTTTAAATTCCGAGGGAAAAGACACCGTTTTGATCAAAATATCATCTCGGAATGTCTTCGCGATTAATTTGCTCTTTGCGACGTTAGTATTATTGTTCGCGCTACTTCTTTGTTAATTTGGAACCCAACTTTCCAATTAAAATAGTTAGTCATTTTATTCTCAAAAACGAGGTCAACACCTCTTCAAAAAATAATTAATCATTTTCTTCTCAAAAAAATGAGGTCAAAACCTCTTTCAAAAATATCAAACAATTCATTCTCAAAAAATATCAAAAATATTTTGTCATCATAACATTTTCAAACTTTGGACTTTAAACCAAACGTTTCTTTTTATCGCGAAAACCTTGGATTTTAACCCAAGAGTCTTTTTACCGCAAACTTGGATTTTAAACCAAGTGCCTTGGACTTTAAACCAATGGCTTCTTTTATCGTGAAAACCTTGGATTTTAACCCAAGAGTTATTTTTATCTCAAACTTGGATTTTAAACCAAGTGGCATTGGATTTTAACCCAAGTGCCCTTTTTATCGTGAAAACCTTGGATTTTAACCCAAGTGCTCTTTTTATCACCAAACTTGGATTTTAAACCAAGTGCCTTGGACTTCAAACCAATGGCTTCTTTATCGCTAAAACCTTGGATTTTAACCCAAGTGTTCCTTTTTCCCGCAAAACCTTGGATTTTAAACCAAGTGCATTTTTTTTCATTCATACATTTTTTCATGCATGAACCTTGGATTTTAAACCAAGTGTCTTTTATCACTCAAAACATTTTCTTAACAAACCTTGGATTTTAAACCAAGTGTCCGCGTCTTATTTCTTAATCAAATTTCAATCAATTTAACCATATAGACTTTCTTCACAAATTAACATCAATCAAACTCACATTTTGCCACTTTAGGCTTTTTGGTCTTTAAAACCATTTTCAAAACCTTAAAATCAAACAAACAAATTTACTCGTCTTTTTACCCCGAACTACGGTGGTTTGATCCCTCGGGTACGTAGGCATGAGACTTGTCTCTCCAATCAATAAAATCAACAAAAACATTTTTCCTTTTCCATCACATTAAACTTTTTTTATCATCACTTTAATTCTTACCCTTATACATTTTTACAAGCAATTAAAAATAAAGCGCAAAGTTAGAAATAAAAACAAGAGGTTCCTATAGAGTACTATAGATACTTAGGGTGCTAATACCTTCCCTTCGTATAACTAACCCCCGAACCTTGTTCTCTAAAAAATAGGGTTTTTTCGAATTTTTTCCCTTTCCCTCGGATAAATTAAAGATCGGTGGTGGAATATCAAATTGCGATTCGAAGTTAATTAATAACTCGATATCCAAAAATCACCGCGACAGATACTCTGAACGCTCAAAAGCATACAGAGTGTATAATTCTGAAACTCATACAGTGGAAGAAAGTATGCACATAAAATTTGATGACAAGCAGCCTGACAAAGTGTCAGAGAGAACTTTGCAGATATTCAACTATCAGATGATGAAGAATCAGAACCTGAAGAGACATCAGGACCAACTCAACCAACCTCTGAAGAAACAAATTCAGCTCCTGAAACCTTGGACTCTGAAGATCACCCAGCATCAGAACTTATCAGAAGCAGTCCAAGCAGAATTGAGCAACCAAAACAATCCTTCAAATACAAATCCTCTCATCCAGAAGAGCTAATCTTGAGAAACAAGGACAGCCCAAGAAAAACCAGATCAAGCTTCAGAAATGAAGACTCATTAATTGGATTAATCTTTCTAGTGGAACCAAGTTCAACTGATGAAGCACTAGCTGATGATGCATGGATTGTTGCAATGCAAGAAGAGCTCAACCAGTTTGAAAGAAATGAAGTCTGGAGCTTAGTACCCAAACCTTCCAAGAAGAATATCATTGGAACAAAATGGGTCTACAGAAACAAGTTAAATGAGCAAGGAGAAGTTGTTCGTAATAAGGCACGACTGGTAGCTCAAGGGTATAGTCAACAAGAGGGGATTGACTACACTGAAACTTTTGCTCCCGTTGCTAGACTTGAGGCTATTAGACTACTTCTTTCCTATGCTACTTATCATAGTATTATTTTGTATCAAATGGATGTTAAAAGTGCATTCTTAAATGACTACATTTCTGAAGAAGTATATGTCAAACAACCTCCTGGTTTTGAGGATACTTCACATCCTGACAATGTTTTTAAGTTAAAAAAATCTCTTTATGGTCTAAAACAAGCTCCCAAAGCTTGGTATGAAAGACTAAGCAATTTTTTAGTTGAAAAAGGTTTTCAAAAAGGTCAAGTTGACAATACTCTCTTCAGCAAAACATTTAAGAATGACATTTGTCATACCCCATTTTTTGACCGGTCGATTTTAATTCGGTGTTTAAAACCTTTTTTCCTCTTTGTCATTTCTGACGAAATTTCGACAGAGAGGTATTGTAAAATACCTCATTTATTTGGTTTCGTTTGTATTTTTTTTTATGTATTTTATTATCTTTATTTCTTTTTATTCATTTATTTTATATTATTTAAATTGTTCTCTTATGTGTTTTTTTTTTAAATTGTAATTTTCGTTTTTTTTATGTCATTGTTTTTTTATCAGTTTTTTTTTCTTTTGTCAAAGAGTCCAAAATCAGGTGTTTTTTGTCCAGTCCAAGCCCAAAAGGGCAATTTTGTCCAAATGGGGTAATTTACATCTGTCCAAACCCTAATCCTGACACAGTACAAATAGTGCACAGTTTCCAAGGTCAGCTTCATCAGCCTCAGCCGCAAAAAATAGAAAACATCACATTTTTTCCAGATCAAAATCATCAAAATCAAAACAGAACCATATCATCATAAACCAAAAAAAATCCAAATCGCAAAACCCAAACAGAAATCAAACCAGAATCACATCCATCTTCATCACTGTTCATCACTCATAATCAAACAAACCCAGAAAAATCAAAAAAATCTCAATCGCAAACAATATCATCAATCATTCATCAGTAAACAGAACCCTCCATCTTCATCCAAACCTAACAAAATCAAAACCTAGAATTCATCCCCATCACCCACAAACCATCAACGAACGCGAATCAAAATCGAAACTGAGAAAGCAAAAAAATCAAACCGGAAACAAAAGAAGAAGAAAACGAATAGGAAGGAAGAGAACCCAGAACCAAGATCGAAACAAATCAACACCAACCAGAATCTCGAAGGTTTTTTTTAATCCTTTTTCGATTTGTTTTGGAACAGAGCGGTTTAGATCGACAGAGTTTAAGATCGAAAGAGAAAAGAAAGAAAAATCACAGAGAGCTGAGGAAGAAGAGCTGAGGAAGAAGAGATGAGAGAAGGAATTCGGCCGCGGCGGCCATGAGAGAAAGAAGTTGAGTTTTGTGATTTTTTTTCTAGTGTTTTGTATATATACCCTTTCCCTAATCCTGTGTGTGCAGGTGCACAGCCTTATCGTGCACCTGTGCGCCTATGGCCTTTTGATTTCAATCTAACGCCTCAGATCTTCTTCCTCTTTATTTAGATCAGGGCCGTCTGATCCATCAGACGGCCGAGATTGATCCTGCGTTTTTGGTTGTTTTTTTGGGCAGAAAGGCCTATTTGGACTGGGTCTTGCACATTCTGTTTACTTTTTGCACCCCCTGTCTGTTTTTATTATTATTTGCACCCCTTTTTTGTTTTTATTTTATTTTTTACATTAGATTGTATTTTTTAGGACTTGATGTAAATTTAAATTAAATTGCATAGCATACTCTTGCATTCATTTCATATTTATTTTTCCTTGCAAATACTCTAGAATGTAATTAGGAACAAATGTACACTATAAATGAAAAAATCGCATCTCATGCATATTTATTTATCACTTTCCGCAAAATCGTTAGCATATTCTATTCCGAGGGAAAAGACACCGTTTTGATCAAAATATCATTACGGATCGTCTTCGCGCTTAATTTGCTTATTGCGACGTTATTATTCTTTTAGCGCTACCTTTTTATTTGGAACCCAACATTCAAAAATAATTAGTCACTTTATTCTCAAAAAATGAGGTCAACACCTCTTTCAAAAAAAATAGCAAAACAATTCATTTTCAAAACATCGAAAAGCATCAAAAACATTTTTATCGTCAAATACTTTCTAAAAAACCTTGGACTTTAACCCAAGTGTCCCTTTCTCTCGCCTAAAAAACCTTGGATTTTAAACCAAGTGCATTTTCTTCATTCATACATCTTTAATCATGCATAAACCTTGGATTTTAAACCAAATATCTTTTATCATTCAAAACATTTTCCCAACAAACCTTGGATTTTAAACCAAGTGTCCGCGTCTTATTTCGTAATCAAATTTCAATCAATTTAACCATATAGACTTTCTTCACAAACTAACCTCAATCAAACTCACATTTTGCCACTTTTGGCTTTTGGCCTTTAAAACCATTTTCAAAACCTTAAAATTAAACAAACAAATTTACTCGTCTTTTTACCCCGAACTACGGTGGTTTGATCCCTCGGGTACGTAGGCATGAGACTTGTCTCTCCAATCAATAAAATCAACAAAAACATTTTTCTACTTTTTCATTCTTTAAGCATTTTTTATCATCACTTTAACTCCTATACTTATACATTTTCACAAACAATTAAAATAAAGCGCAAAGTTAGAAATAAAAACAAGAGGTTCCTATAGAGTACTATAGATACCTAGGGTGCTAATACCTTCCCTTCGTATAACCAACCCCCGAACCTTGTTCTCTAAATATAGGGTTTTTTTCGAACTTTTTCCCTTTCCCTCGGATAAATTAAAGATCGGTGGTGGAATATTAAATTGCGATTCGAAGTTAATTAATAACTCGATATCCAAAAATCACCGCGACAACATTCTAATTATTCAAATTTATGTTGATGATATTATTTTTGGATCTGCTAATTCATCTTTGTGCAAGGAATTTTCTAAGATTATGCAGGAGGAATTTGAAATGAGCATGATGGGAGAGCTAAAATTCTTTCTGGGAATACAAATCAACCAAGACAAAGATGGCACCTACATTCATCAAACCAAATATACAAAGGAGCTGCTGAAGAAATTTAACATGGATGACTGCAAACCATTGACGACACCAATGCATCCAACAAGCAGTCTCAGCAAGGAGGATTTAGAAGGCAAAGTTGATCAGAAGCTCTACAGAGGTATGATAGGTTCTTTACTTTACCTAACTGCATCAAGGCCTGATATTTTGTTTAGTGTATGTTTGTGTGCTAGATTCCAATCAGATCCTAGAGAATCTCGTCTTACTGCTGTAAAGAGAATCTTTATATATCTGAAGGGAACCACAAATCTTGGATTATTTTATAAGAAAACAAATGATTAGTGGCGCAGCTTGTTGCCCGTTTGCCTTCTATCCAAGTGTAATTAGTTTATATATATATATAATATTGGGTTAAATATGTTTTTGGTCCCTATAGTTTCGCAGAATTTCGTTTTTAGTCCCTGAAGATTTTTTTCACACTTTTTAGTCCCTGAAATTTTGTCAGTCAGTGTTTTTAGTCCCTACTTTTAATCAAACTCTTGTATACTTTCACATTTTTTAACGGTTCTTTGTATTCATGTTTATAATACTATAAGAACATCTCCGATAAAAATTTAGAATTTTTTAACATAAGATGAATTATTTATGAATTTTTATGTGCAAAAAACTAAAAAATTCATATTTAATTCATCTCTTGTTAAAAAAAAATTAAACTTTCGTAAGAGAGATTCATATAATGTACTAAACATGACTGCAGAAAAAAAATTAAAATTTCGAATGATATGCACGAGTTGATTGAAAAGTAGGGACTAAAAAGTATAAAAAAAATCTTCAGGGACTAAAAACGAAATTCTGCGAAACTATAGGGACCAAAAACACATTTAACCCTATAATATTTTGTTGGGAAAAAAAAAAACTGATAGGATTCTGTGATGCTGACTTTGCTGGAGATAAGGTAGAGAGAAAATCCACAAGTGGCAATTGTCAATTTGTGGGTGAAAATTTTATATCTTGGGCTAGCAAAAGACAAACTACAATAGCTTTGTCCACAGCAGAAGCAGAGTACATATCAGCAGCCAAGTGTTGTACACAACTACTCTGGATGAGATATCAGTTAGAGGATTACAAAGTTAATAGTCACAATATTCCACTTTTCTGTGATAACAGTGCAGCTATTCAACTTTCTAAAAACCCAATTTTGCATTCAAGAGCTAAACATATTGAAATTAAACATCATTTTATAAGAGACCTTGTTCAGAAGGGTAGTGTAAATATTCAATACATTGAAACTGAAAGACAATGGGCTGATATATTTACAAAACCCTTAGCAGTTGAAAGACTAGATTTTATCAAAAAGCATCTGAACATGATTTTGGTCTCTGAAGATATCAAGCTCTGACTTACAAAATTGTGGATTCAGCCTCTGAACTCTGGAAGGTCTTCAGACGCTGAAAATTTTTAAACTCTAAAGTGTTTACCCATGTGGAGTACACGTGTCAATTAATTTGTCTTTACTCTTAAGTCTGTGATTGGTTAGTGTAAAGGCAGTTTATGACGAAATTCTTTATTGCAACGAATGTACTCCCCCATCATTGTTTTTACTAGAGTTTTTCAAAATCTTTTTATTCCTTTCTCGCACAAGTTCACTTTCACATCTAGCCCTTCTCTTCTATAACCCAGAGCACTTTCTTTCCCCCTCATACTAGCAAAACCCTGTTCGCTAACCTCATCAATGGCAAGTTCATCGTCTGTACCAAGATTCCCAGAGGACATTCCAATAAACATCTATGCTCGGGACTCTTATCTTAAAGATGCCACTATGAATCTTAGGTTTGAAGAAAGTAAATTGGTTATGGAAAGACCAATAGACTTTGAGGCCTTAAAAGTCAATGGACATGACTACAAGGAATTCTTCACTGAACAAGGCTGGGGGCACTACTTGGATATACTTAATGGACCTATCAACTTCAATTTAGTGTTTGATTTCTGGAGAAAGAGTGAAGTTGTGACTTTGGTAGATGCTAATGCTGAACTTCAACGTCTAATTAATCAGAACCCAAGTGAAAATAAAGGAAAATCAAGAGAAGAATTGGGTCTGAGAAAATTCATTGAAACAGAAATTCGCTCTAGTATTGGAGGCTTTCATGTCATTTTAACAAGAAGCAATTTGGCCAAAATGCTAAATCTTCCCAACACTGGAATGATAAGACTCTATACTGCAGCTTCTAGAAGAAAGTCAGTGTATCTAAATGATATTGCCAGACTTTGCTTCAAGGATCAGAAGCTGTCCAACAAGGTTAGTCATCTGAATGATCGTGAAAAGGTTTTTGCTAAGATTTTATTCTCATCTTTTCTACCAAGGGTTTCTGGCAGTGACTCTCTGAATTGGGATCAGAGACACTTTATCTACTTCCTCTCCACCAAAAGGAAAATGAATCTACCTGTTTACATCTTTCAACATCTATGTGAGACAATCTGTGAGGCTCAAAAGTTTGAAAATCCTTCAAAATTGATCTCTCATCCCAGGCTCCTAAGCTTCATCTTTGAGCAACTTGGTCTTCCTGATAGATTCATGTTTGCTGGAGTATCTGACGACCTTGAACAAGTTAGAGCTCCCATTCTTGATGCTAAAGTCTTGGTGAGTCTGCGTTTGAAGAGATCAGACAAGCTCATTTATCCTTAAAAACCTCTTCTGATAAACAAGACCAAATTTCAGCCAATCAGTGACGCCTTCATTTTTGATAATGAACCTCCTGAAGTCATTTTGGAATACATGAGGTTAATTAAGGAAAGAGGAACCCCAATCACTCATAAGGACATTGGATGAGGTGATGGCCCAACTTTTGCACAAATTATGAGAGCAGTTAAGGAAGAGGTGTTCAGTGACTATGAAGAAGATGAAATGGTTGAGGAACCATCCATGCAAGAGGCTTCTGTCAATAGGTCAGAGGATGATCATCCCGAGGTTGAAGAAGAGCCGGTGGCTGCAGAACCCACTGTAAAAGACCTGCTAAGTGCAAAAATTCTCAAAAGATCTCGCACAAAGCATTGCACCTCTAGGGGACAGAAGAGACAAAGATCAGATACAGGTAATACTCATTCTTTTAATTATTGAAATCAAATATCTGAAGCATTTATTCTAGAACATGTTCAACCCCTAAATACCATCTATCAAACATCCTCTGAACCTGAATATGTCCAAATTTCAGACTCTAAGTCAGAGTCTTCTGACTCCTCGTTTGATGACCTTATGGATAGTTTTGCACAATTATCTTCCAAAGCTAAGCATATTCCTGAGGAGGAAACAGCTGAGCCATCCAATAGTTCTATCCCTCAGCCATCACCCAAAATTCTCACTGAGCAAGAGATTCTGAAAGAAATATCCTTCAGAGTTTCTCCAATCCATGAAACCTCTGAACCACCAAATGCCATACCATCTGACCCATCACAATCAATTCCATCAGACTCTCACAACTCTTCATCACCTCTGATGCTTTTAGATACTGAAATTGCAATAAATGATAGAATTGATGTACCAACTGATCATGTGACTCACTTACCTAGTGGTCCAAGTCAATCAGCATCTGCACCACCTGTGGCACAGCCAGGAGAAGATAATTCAGACTTCATAGCAACGGCTCTACACATAATACGAAATACGCTTGCTGAACAGGAAGATCGGCTGCTAGAGCTGGAAGCATACTCAGGGGCGTCTGCAAGACTGGCTCAACAACTTCTCACTCTCCGTTTTTCCAAACACCCTTAGGATTCTTGTTTTTCACCTTTTGTTTTTCGCCTATTGTTCTTCATTCTTTGTTTAAAAATTTTTTTTGCTGATGACAAAAGGGGGAGTATTATTTAGTTGTACAATTGTCAGTAGTTTTTATTTCTACTCACATAATAATCTAAAACTGTATGAAATAAGAATCTCATTTTTTTTCTTGCTAAATGTTTATGAACTTAAGTGATAAGGGGAACAAATTAATAAACATAATTGTGTTTGCATAGATGAAGATAGTTAAGATTGTGGTCTTAATTATTTTTATCATACTCAGGAGTTGAGCTTGCAAACCTCACACTCTGAGAGTCAAGTATGTAGATACAATCAAGTTTATCAAATTGTTCTTATACTAATTCAACTTAATTATGGATAAAACTTAGGGGGAGCTTGCAAACCTAACCCTAATGGTTTATCAGACTCAGAGGGAGCTTACAAACCTCAACAACCTGAGGCTGACATAATTAAATTAATCAACAAACAATTGTATTTAATACCTATGTTTGTCATCATCAAAAAGGGGGAGATTGTTGGAACAAAATGAGTTTTAATTATAAAACACCCTAAGTTTTGATGATAACAAGGTATTAAATGGACAATTGGTATACCTAATGAATGACCTAGTGTGCAGGAACAAAGTAAAAATATCATCCTCGTAGATCATCATTTGGGCATCTGAAGGATACAGTCTGAAGTGTTAAGGCTTTGAAAGTGCTGAAAGCATCAGAGCCTCTGAAGAAGTCCTCAGAGGCCAAAGAAAGAAACACAGTCTGAAGCGTGTGTACATCTTCAGAAGATCAAATAAACGATATTATCAGATCCTGAAGAACTCTCTCTGAAGAAAGACAGCTAATAACCAATGCAATAGTACAACGGTCCTATCAAAGAGTACAACTGTCTTATCAACAAAAAGGAGAGTGTACAACCAACGGTTCTTTTCTCAACGTCTTTATACCTAGAGTATAAATAGAAGACATCCTGATAGAGAGAAGACTACTGGAAGATCATCTGAACTTAGAAAGATTCAAATCATATTCAAAGATGTGTACTGTGTTATTCTTTCTAGTGTTATATTCTAAGTTAAATATCTTTTGATATTACAGACTCTGAGCTTAGTGTTTAGAGAGTCTTGCTTAGAACTTTCAGTCCTACTTAATCTGTGTATTAAGTTAGTTTGTGAAGTCTCTTTGTCTTGTGTGACTTAGAGCAAGAAGTCTTAAGTCTTGTGTGACTTGAGCAAGGAAGTCTTAAGCTTGTGTGCTTAAGCAAGGAAGTCTCTAATCTTGTGTGATTAGAGCAAGGAAGTCTCTTTGTCTTGTGTGACTTAGAGCAAGGAAGTCTCTTGCTTGTGTGCTTGAGCATTAGTTGTGTAATCTTTGTGATTATAGTAAAATCCCTTGGAAGTGCAAGGGGACTCGACTACTCTCGTTTTGTGAGAGGAACCAGTATAAAACTTCTGTGTGTTCTTTCTCTCTCTCTCTCTCACTGTTTTATTTGTGTTTTGTGTTTAGTCTAGTTTATCATATCCGCTGCATTTCTATATTTCATAAAGCAAAAGAATCAATTTTTCAAAACACAATTCAACCCCCTTCTTGTGTTTATCACCTTCAATGTATGGGGCCCTGCACCAATAATGTCATCATCTGGTTTTAAATACTATGTGCATTTTGTTGATGATTTTAGTAGGTTCACCTGGATTTATCCCCTGAAACAAAAGTCTGAAACTGTGCAAGCTTTCACTCAATTTAAAAACTTGACCGAAAATCAATTTAATAAAAGAATCAAAGTGATTCAATGTGATGGCGGTGGTGAATACAAACCTGTGCAAAAACTTGCAATAGAAGCTGGCATACAATTTAGAATGTCATGTCCATATACCTCTCAGCAAAATGGAAGAGCCGAAAGGAAACATAGACATATAGCTGAGTTTGGCTTGACCTTGCTTGCACAAGCTCAAATGCCTTTACATTATTGGTGGGAAGCCTTCTCTACTGCAGTGTATCTCATAAATAGGTTGCCATATCAAGTTACTCAATATGAGAGTCCATATTCACTCATGTTGCATAAAGAACCTGACTATAAGCTCCTAAAACCCTTTTGGTTGTGCTTGTTACCCTTGCCTCAAACCTTATAACCAACACAAGCTACAATTCCACACAACCAAGTGTGTGTTCTTAGGATATTGCAACTCTCACAAAGGGTACAAATGTCTAAACTCTCATGGAAGAATTTTCATATCAAGACATGTCATCTTCAATGAAGACCACTTTCCATTCCATGATGGGTTTCTTAATATAAGAAGTCCTCTAAAAACAACAATTAATAATCCATCTATCTCTTTTCCTTTGTGCACTGCAGGTCATTCGAACAATGATGCAAGCCCACCAATCACTGAAGAAGGAATTCCAGCCGAGATGAACGCAGAAGAATCTCATGATGTCAACTCTCATGATGTCAACAGTGACACAGAACAAACTGACAATAGTTCATCAGAAGATGACATAACTCATGAAGAGACACCAGACATAGTTCTACAACAAAGTGTGGGTGAATCAAGTCTGACCACAAATACAGAAAATGCAATACATACCAGGAGTAAGTCAGGCATTCACAAGCCAAAGTTACCATATGTTGGAGTAACTGAGACCTACAATGACACAATGGAACCTGCAAATGCCAAAGAAGCTCTCACAATACCCTTATGGAAAGAAGCAATGCAAACGGAATTTCAAGCTCTCATGTCAAACAAAACATGGATACTAGTGCCCTACCAAGATCAAGCAAATGTAGTTGACTCAAAATGGGTCTTCAAGACCAAATACAAGTCAGATGGCTCCATAGAAAGGAGGAAAGCTAGACTAGTTGCCAAGGGGTTTCAACAAACAGCTGGAATTGACTATGAAGAAACATTTAGCCCTGTAGTCAAAGCTAGCACAGTCAGGATTATCCTCTCAATTGCAGTGCACCTCAATTGGGAAGTCAGACAACTAGACATCAACAATGCATTTCTAAATGGATACCTTAAAGAAACAGTATTCATGCAGCAACCAGAAGGATTTGTTGATCCTACCAAGCCTAATCACATATGCAAACTATCCAAAGCAATTTATGGATTGAAGCAAGCACCAAGAGATTGGTTTGATAGCCTCAAAACTGCATTGTTGAACTGGGGCTTTCAAAACACAAAGAGTGACTCCTCTCTTTTCCTTCTAAAAGGTAAAGATCATATCACGTTTCTCCTTATATACGTGGATGACATAATTGTCACAGGCAACAATAACAAGTTCCTTCAAGCTTTCATCAAACAACTTAACGATGTCGTCTCTCTCAAAGATTTGGGTCAATTACACTATTTTTTGGGCATAGAAGTACAAAGAGATGTCAGTGGAATGTACCTCAAACAATCCAAATACATCGGTGACTTGCTGAAGAGATTCAAGATGGAAAATGCCTCACCATGTCCAACACCTATGATAACAGGTAGGCAATTCACAGTTGAGGGGGAGAAATTGAAAGATCCAACTGTGTTCAGACAAGCCGTAGGAGGACTACAATACTTAACTCACACAAGACCAGATATAGCCTTTTCTGTTAATAAACTCAGTCAATATATGAGTTCACCCACCATTGACCATTGGCAAGGCATAAAAAGAATATTGAGGTATCTTCAAGGCACCATCAATTATTGCTTGCACATCAAGCCATCCACTGACTTGGATATAACAGGTTTTTCTGATGCAGATTGGGCCACTAGTATTGATGACAGGAAATCTATGTCTGGTCAATGTGTGTTCCTTGGTGAAACACTTATTTCTTGGTCCTCAAGAAAACAAAAGGTAGTGTCAAGATCAAGTACAGAGCTCTAGCTGGCCTAGCTGCTGAGATTGCATGGATTCGTTCACTACTTACTGAGCTTGAACTTCCATTGCCAAGGAAACCCATATTGTGGTGTGACAACTTAAGTGCCAAGGCATTAGCTTCTAATCCAGTACTGCATGCTCGATCTAAACATATTGAAATTGATGTTCATTATATTAGAGATCAAGTACTACAAAATGAAGTTGTCGTTGCTTATGTCCCCACAGCTGATCAAGTTGCAGATTGTCTCACCAAGCCATTAAGCCACACTCGCTTCAGTCAAATTAGAGACAAACTTGGTGTGATCCACTCACCACCAGTTTGAGAGGGGGAGTTAGAGACATGATTCCCTGATACTTGAATTATATTAATAGCGTATCATTTATCATCATAGCATATCATGTAACTTAATATGATTTATATGACAATTATAGTCTAGCATATATTGTTGCTATAAATAGTGCACAGCCATCATGATTAGCATGATTCTAGGATCGTGCCTCACCACACACTGGTGTATATATTTGTATGTTATGTACTGCATAATTATCACTTGAGAAATACAAAATACAAGTTTCTTTCTGAGAGAACGGGAAAGAAAGTATATTGTTACATGGAGAATACTCTCATGTTTTTGTTTTTGTTTTTCTTTCTCCTCATTATTCATTATATTATTCATAACAGTGTGACTCTATATATATAGAGAGCTACATAAAAACAAATCACATCTTTTAAATAAAAACTACTCCTAAAAATTCTAAGAATATCTTGTTATTCTAAACAAAAATATAAATCATAAAACATAATATTATTTTATTTCAAATATAAATCTAAACTATATTTAACTCTAAAATCTTCAAAAAGATATTTAGGCATTATTCTCAACATATATTTGTGTGTTTGGAACCAAACGATTTCGGATAATATAAACCAAAACATCTTTAAATAAATTTTGGCAATTGATGATTCGGTTCCCTTTCTGCCATTATTTTGTTGTTGTTGCTGTTGTTTGTATTGTTGTAGATTTGAGTCTGAGGATTAAAGAAGAATAAGAACGCACTTCGGAAGTTACTTTCCGAAACGGAGCGTTTTCGAATTATAACTTCCGGAATCTAAAATATCAAAAAAATTGATTTGAAGTCACGGCTTATAAAGTCTCAAAGGAAACAAGAGCTAACGGATAAGAAAACATTAAGATCGCCTACTACTTTGACATTCAAGGATGAACTCAAGGCTAGAAAAAGGTTATTCGATGGCAATGGTAATGATATTTGTGAAGTATTTATGTTCTTTTTATGATTTTATACATGTTTCTTTCTATCAAATGATTTTAGCATCCCAATATGTTTTACATGAAAATGATATTCACAGATATGCTGCAAACAGTGACGGATCCAAAAAGTTTGAGTAGTGGGGTCAAAATTATATACTAAATTTTTTTATAGAAATAATATATATAAATATTTATAAGAAAATTGGAAATTTAAATTTATTAGAAATATAACAACGACATATTTATTATTCATCCAATATCGAAGATTCAAAAAAAATGCCAATGGATATTCCAAAAATCGAAGACGTCAACGTCGATGAAATATAATTGTTGTCAATGTGTCTTCGTATTTTAAAGATGTTATAGGATTATCTCGCAAGTGAATCTTATATGATTAATTAAGAATTGCATGAACATTTGATAATTGGTATGGTTTGAGCAAGTAATTTCCTTCTTTTGAACTTAGTGTTTGCATAAACTTTTCAAGTGGTAATTAGATTTTGTTATTTTGGATTAATATGATATTGGTATGAAATTTTATTGTTGGTGGCTAATTTTCATTGTGAAATCTATGAGGCACATAAGATAGATTCTCTCCTTCAAACTATTTTTTTTTCATACGCTAAAGCAGATATCAAACCCCTAGTCATTTATTTAAAAGTCTAAATCCCTTATCACTTAGACTAATTTATTGTTGGTGCGAAAGATTTTTCAATATTTTAATATTTTTTATCAGTTGAGCTAGAACTTATTAACCTGAACAATTTTTTACATTTACAATATCATAGTCAAAAGTATCTCTAAGTATGTCATCAAACAATTATTAAAAGCATCATTGTTATTCCTAGGTATTTAATTATCAGGAAATCGATAGGAGATACACTTCTTACCTGGTCTTAGTTTTCAATTAGTGGGGGCAACACTCCTTTATAAGTAGGATCATTATATAAAAGTCCTATAATACAACAAAAGAAAATAAAACAAAGTGGGGGCAGCTGCCCCCAATTATCTTACCATAGATTCGTGCCTGGCTGCAAGTGACAAAGCGGTGAACTTGAAAGGGAAGGTGGCTTGTGAAATTATGTATGCATTCAATTCGGTAAGCATGTACCAAATTTAAGTAAATTCGGATTGCAAAAGCCGAAGGACTTGATGGGGGCAAAATTGTCACATTGGGGGGCCTAAGAATAAATTAAGGGGGCCTAAAAAGTAAATGTCTTTGAGATGGTGTCGTACATAGGGATGGCAAAAATATCCATACCCGCGGATATCCGTAGATAAAATCCGCCACGGACATGGAGCGGATAGCTTAACGGATTCCACGGATAAAATAAATGGATAATTCAATTATCCATATTTAATGGATACGGATGCGGATGTAATACTATCCATATCCACGGATATCCATACCCGCTAATAAATTAGTAAAATTACTAAAATATCCTTAGTTAAATATAAACTCTAATATTTTTATATTTTCTTTTTGTATTCAATAAAAAAAAAAATTCATATTCTGTCTTAGACCTTTTAATAGTCTTCCAACTTTTCATATTCTTCCAACTTCCAACTTTTCGTATACAATAAAAAATTATAATTTGCCATTTCATATTCATTAGTCATTACTCTTCACTTTCTCTGTCTATTCCACACTTTTCCACTTCCACTGTTCAATATAAGTACCACTACTCCAGCACCGTCCTACCCAACCAGTGATTCCCTTTCTCGTCCTCCATCTCCACTCTTCATTGCTCCAGGTTATTTTTTTTGTGTTCTTTGTTACTTATTGTTATTCATGTTTTGTTACTTATTGTTATTCATGTTTTGTTTTTGTTTATAGTTCAA
Organism: Trifolium subterraneum; assembly: GCA_951799995.1. NCBI lineage: Eukaryota > Viridiplantae > Streptophyta > Magnoliopsida > Fabales > Fabaceae > Trifolium > Trifolium subterraneum. The sequence goes on from OX637461.1 coordinate 17,198,399, forward strand.
ATTGTTTGTGTTCTTGTTTAATTTCAACTTAGTTCTCAACAATTTCCATCTGTTAATAACTCATTATCTGATCAGCTGAGTTTTCCCCTATATAAAATTCACTTTTTTAACTTTTTTACAAAGACTTATAGTCAAACTTTTACTAACAATTTCACACAAATACAATGTCTTTCTAACAAACCTTTATTTCTTTGTAGAATGTCTTTTGAACAAACCTTTACTCCTATGGAAGTTGTGCAAGAGAATTTGGCACCCTCAAACGTGGATGAGTCTAATGCCGTTGCTTCAAATGTTCCGAATGTAGAAATTAATTCAACTCCTAATGAAATTGAAAGTCCAGTTCCATGTGAAATTGAGACTGAAGGTCCTAAAAGAAAGCTAACTTCTGATGTTTGGCTACATTTCAAAAGGCAAAAAATAGATGAAAAGATGAAGGCCATTTGCAACTATTGTGGAGCAAAACTCGTTGGTAATCCAAAGCATGGAACGTCACACTTGAAGGCACACTATAAGTCCTGCCCACGTCGAACAAATCGAGATATAAAACAAGCTTTGATCAAAACTGAACACGTTGAGGGTCAACCTGTAATGGTTGGTTCTTATGCATTTAATCAAGATGTGGCAAGGCATGTTGTTGCTAAGATGATAATTCTTCATGAGTATCCTTTGGCGATGGTTGAACACATTGGTTTTAGAGAATTTTGTGCTTCTATGCAACCTTTATTCAAGCCGGTTTCTCGTAACACTATCAAGAATGACATCATGAAAATTTATAATGCTGAGAAAGAGAATACAATGAAGTTGTTGTCAAAAAATCAAAGTCGTATTGCAATTACCACTGATATATGGACTTCAAGTAACCAAAACAAAGGCTATATGACTATTACAGCTCACTTCATTGATGATTTATGGACCCTTCAAAGTCGACTTGTAAGGTAATAACAATAAATTATTTTGATATTCTTATTATTTTTTGTCTAATGTTAGTTATATTGTTATTGAAATTTTAATTTATGTTAGGTTTATTTATGTGCCTGCTCCTCATACTAGCAAAACCTTAGCTGATACTTTGGTTCAATGCTTGATCGAATGGAATCTAGATACAAAGTTGTCCACATTGACTGTTGATAATTGCTCCACGAATGATGCTATGATTGAACGCATTTTGAAAAACATTACACCCAGGTCATTGATATTGGGTGGTCAATTGTTTCACATGCGCTGTTCCGCGCATATATTGAATTTAATTGTGAAAGATGGCTTGTCCATAATTTCTGGTGCCATTGAGAATATTAGAGAATGTGTTGTCTATTGGACAGCAACACCAAAAAGAGAGGAGAAATTCTTCGAGACATGTGGTCAAGTGAACATTTCTTATGATAAAAAGCTTGTTCAAGATTGTAGGACTAGGTGGAATTCTACATTCTTAATGCTTAATGTTGCCATGCAATATAAAGATGTGTTTGCTCGATGTGCAATGCGAGATTCTCAATATAAAACATTGCCTAGTGAAAATGAATGGATGAAAGCAAAAGATATATGTGAAAAGTTGGAAGTTTTTTATGATGTTACACAACTATTTTCTGGTACCAAGTATCCTACTGCAAATGTTTATTTTCCCAAAGTATGTGAAATGAAATTGGCTTTGGTTAATTGGCTTGGTTCTACTGATAGTGTCATTAGAAATATGGCTTCAAGTATGCTTTCTAAGTTTGACAAGTATTGGAAGGCAGTCAATGGAGTGATGGCAATAGGGATTGTGTTAGATCCAAGGTACAAAGTTGCTTTGTTAGATTACTTTTTCCCTCTAATTTATGGAGACGAAGCTGAGGATGAAATTGAGAAGGTAAAATCTTTTTTTCAAAAGATGATAATTGAGTATGATTTGAAAATCAAAGAAAAGGAGAATGTTTCTTCATCCTCAAATCACACTCAAACTGCATTTGATGCTATTGTTGTTGGCAAAAAAGAAACTTGGAGGACTAATTTTGCAAAACACGTTAGTGCAAAAAAAAGTGTCACATCTAGTAGGTCAGAATTTGATGGATATATAGAGGAGAAAGTTTTGCCAGATGATGAAAATTTTGACATTTTAGGTTGGTGGAAGGCTAGTGGATTAAAATATCCAATCTTGCAAATGATTGCAAGAGATTTCTTAGCAATTCCTATTTCAACGGTTGCTTCAGAGTCTTCTTTTAGCACTAGTGGTCGGATTCTTACTCCTCATCGTAGTAGACTGCGTTCAGATACTTTAGAGGCGTTGATGTGTGTCCAAGATTGGCTATGGACTGATGTGAAAGGTAATTAAATTTATAACAAGATTTTTTCCTTTTCCATTATAACAAATTTATTATTTGACTTATTTTTTTCCTTTTCCAGGTTGTACCAAATCAAAAGCTGATATCATTGAAATTAATTCAGTATTGGAAGATATGGATGCTGACATTATTAGTGAATGACATTGTTAGTGAATGTTACAAGATTTCATTTCAAACGGGGTTGTTGAAGCAAGGAATGCATGATTTGAAATTTTGTAATGATTGATAAAAACTATTTGCATCATTACTTTTTCCTTAATTTAGAACAATTATTATATGACTCTTATGTTTGATGTTTTTCTGCCTAAGCTGTTTTTTCTGGTTTCTGCTTTCTGTTGTAGGGTTGTGATTTTGCACTTATGTACTCTATTCCCTCTTTTCAATATATTCAAAATATTTTAGCTTCATAAATAAAAGTAACTTTTGTTGTTAAATTAAGAGAACAAAATGTATAAATATTATATTAATATTTTTTATATCTGTCATACCCCATTTTTTGACCAATCGCTTTTACGCGTCTTTTTACGACGGATTTTTCTTTGTTCATTTCTGACGAAATTTCGGCAGAGAGGTATTTTAAAATACCTCATTTATTTGGTTACATTTTATTTTCCTTTTATTATTGTTAATTTTATTTCTTGATTTTTATCTTATCATTATTATTTATTTTCGTTTTTTATTATTTTTATTATATATATATTATTATTTTATTTCTTTTTATTTTTATTTTTTGCTTTCATTGTCTTTTTTTTTGGGTGTTTTTGTCAAAGAAGTCCAGATGTGTTTTTTTGTCCAGGCCCAAAGGGGCAATTTTGTCCAAATGGGGTATTTTTCATCTGCAAACCCTAGGTCTGACACAGTATTTATACTGTGCACAGTTCCCAAGGTCAGTACACACAGAATTCATGAATCAGCCGCAGTCCTTTTTTCCAAAATCACAAAACAAAACAGAAATCAAAAATCAAAAACCCAGAAAGTAACCTTCATTCATCTTCATCATCCTTTACCATCAACAAACCCAGAAATACAACATCATTACCATCAATCACGAACTCGAAAAACCAAAAATCATTATCATCATCTTCCTCAACACCCAGAACAAAATTCATCAAAAAAAACTCATCACCCTCAATACCAAAACAAAATCGAACTAGAAAACCTCAAACCACGGACCAAATCCGAAATCCAGATTCAAGCCAAAACACTCATTCTTTTTAAATTAAAGCCAGAAAAAACGAATCGAGAAGAACACTTCCTCTTCTCAGAAAAAGCAAATCACGAACCGAAGCAAACGAAAACACAGACAACTGAATCAAAAACAAACGGAACCGAAACGAGAAGAAGAAAAAGGGAAGGATCGGAAACAGAATCAAAATACCAAGAAGTTGATTTTTCCTTTTCCATTTCCATTTCTGTTTATGCTTTCGATCTGGACCGAGGGGGGTTTTTGTTGTTTTGTGAGTTTAGATTTGAGTTTAGAGTGTGATTTTGTATAGGTTTAATGTTAAAAAAATTTGAAAAAAGGGTTTTGGTTTAAGAGAAAGAAAGAAAGAATCAGAGAGAAAAGAAAGAATCAGAGAGAAAAGAAAGAAACTGGCCGGCGGCCGTGAGAGAAAGAAGAAGAAGAGAGTCTGTGTTTTTTTTTTTCTAGGGTTTTATATATATATATCCTGCTTATAATCCTGTGCGCGCAGGTGCACAGCCTTATCGTGCACCTGCGCGCCTTTGACCTTCTGATCATGATCCTACGCCTCAGATCTTCTTCCTCTTTATTTAGATCAGGGCCGTCTGATCCATCAGACGGCCGAGTTTGATCCTGCATTTTTTGGTTGTTTTTTTGGGCAGAAAGGCCTATTTGGATTGGGCCTTGCACATTCTGTTTACTTTTTGCACCCCCTGTTTGTTTTTATTATTATTTGCACCCCCTTTTGTTTTTATTTTATTTTTTACATTAGATTGTATTTTTTAGGACTTGATGTAAATTTAAACTAATTTGCATAGCATACTCTTGCATTCATTTCATATTTATTTTTCCTTGCAAATACTTTAGAATGTAATTAGGAACAAATGTATATTATAAATGAAAATTGCATCTCATGCATATTTATTTATCGCTTTCCGCAAAATCGTTAGAATATTAATTCCGAGGGAAAAGACACCGTTTTGATCAAAATATCATTACGGACTTATTTTGCCTATTGCGACGTTATTATTCTTTTAGCGCTACCTTTTAATTTTGAACCCAACATTCCATTTTAAAATAAATAGTCAATCACTTTATTCTCAAAAATGAGGTCAAAACCTCTTTCAAAAATAGTCAACATAATTCATTTTTTTACATATCATCCAGCATAAAAAATATTTTGTCATCATACATTTTTAAAAACCTTGGACTTTAAACCAAGTGCCCTGGAATTTAAACCAACGGCGTCTTTTATCGTGAAAACCTTGGATTTTAACCCAAGAGTCTTTTTACCGCGAACTTGGATTTTAAACCAAGTGCCTTGGAATTTAAACCAATGGCTTCTTTTATTGCTAAAAACCTTGGTCTTTAACCCAAGTGTCCCTTTTTCTCGCCTAAAACCTTGGATTTTAAACCAAGTACATTTGTCTCATTCATACATCATTAATCATGCATAAACCTTGGATTTTAAACCAAGTGTCTTTTATCGCTTCAAACATTTTCTCAACAAACCTTGGATTTTAAACCAAGTGTCTGCATCTTATTTTCATAATCAAATTTCAATCAATCTAATCATACAGACTTTTTTCACAAATTAACATCAATTAAACTAACATTTTGCCACTTTTGGCTTTTGGTATTTTAAAACCATTTTTCAAAACCTTAAAATCAAACAAACAAATTTACTCGAAACTTTTATCCCGAACTACGGTGGTTTGATCCCTCGGGTACGTAGGCATGAGACTTGTCTCTCCAATCAATAAAATCAACAAAAACATTTTTCTTCTTTTTTCATTCTTTAAGCATTTTTATCATCACTTTAATTTCACACTTATACATTTTTTACAAGCAATTAAAATAAAGCGCATAGATAGAATAAAAACAAGAGGTTCCTATAGAGTACTATAGATACTTAGGGTGCTAATACCTTCCCTTCGTATAACTAACCCCCGAACCTTGTTCTCTTAATATAGGGTTTTTTCGAACTTTTTCCCTTTCCCTCGGATAAATTAAAGATCGGTGGTGGAATATCAAATTGCGATTCGAAGTTAATTAATAACTCGACATCCAAAAATCACCGCGACAATATCTTTAAAAAAAGCTAACATTTTTTCCCTTCAAATAATCAATTTTATTTATATAAAAAAAGTCATCCATGGATATCTGTCAATATCCGCGGATATCTAAATATCCACGGATTACCCGCATAGCGGATACCCGCACGGATATGGGGCAGATATGAATATCATATTTATCCAACGGAGTGGGCACGGATATCATACTATCCGCCCCCATGGATATCCATTGACATCCCTAGTCGTACAATTGAGTCTTGGAACTAGGGTTATTATTTTCACATGAAAATTTTGGGCTTTTGGGCTCAGTAGCTATACGACCCACTAACGACCCACTACCATTTACTATTTTAAAATATACGATTCACTAATATCAATTCTTATATATAATTTTGTTGTAAAACTGTAATACTAATCGTATAGAATAAATAAATAAGTTATTTGTCATGTATAATCCTATTCTTCTATAAAAAAATATATTAATAGTCATATTTATAACAATATAGCACTAAACGTAACACTATTATTTTATCAACAAAAAAATAACACTATTAACCTAGTTATTTTATTTTTTACGTCATGTATTTTTTATATATATATATTAATTTATGTTTTTTCAACAATATATTATATACCACGGCAAGAGTTAATATGCATAAGCATTTTCTTCTGTATGGTGCATAAGTCATTCACAGCCATCAGATGATTTTACACGTGTAATAATCATAACTGAAGAACTTTCTATTTTTGCTTGTTCAATTTCGGCCACATTTTATATGCGATTTGATCACCGGTTTCGAAAACTAATACCGGAAACATTCATAAAATCGAACGACGATCAAAACGGTATAAAGAACGTCAAGTTTCGTTGATTATTGAGGGAGAACGAACTGGGTCGACGAACCGGTTCGTCGCGACCCGTTTCTGCAGAAAATGGGTGAGGAAGATGATGAACAGTAATGTGCCTCCACGCCCACTCTCACTGGCGGCGCGTGGGGGCGCGTGCGATGCCAAGGAGACTCCAATTTTTTTTATTGTTTTTACAGAAAAATAGTAAATAATTTTCTGGGAATTTTGGGACTAGTTAGGTATTTTTCTTTTAGTTAATTAAATGAGGTAAATATGCTTTTATAAATATCAGGTATTAATAAAAAATTTCCAAAATTTTATTTAGGGTATTTTGAATTATTTGGAACGGTTGGGATACCTCACTCTCTCTGGTTTTATATCGTCTTAAAAATTTAAATTTATTTCACAATTTTTATTAAGGGTTAAATATTGCGTGAACGTTATACACTGAAATCATTAGTCTAGTTAAATGGTTTCATGGCGTTATACACCGAAACTATTATTATAGTTAAATGGTTTTATATGAGCATTAGTGTCAAGATGTTATACACTGAAACAATTAATCTTGTTAATTGGTTTCAAGATATTATACACTGAAACCATTTGTCTAGTTAAATGGTTTCATACTGTTATACACTGAAACCATTAGTCTAGTTAAAAAGTTTCATAGCGTTATACACCGAAACCATTATTCTAGTTAAATGGTTTCATAGCGTTATACACTGAAAACATTAGTCTTGTTATTTGGTTTCAAGATGTTATATACTGAAACCATTAGTCTAGTTAAATGGTTTCATAGCGTTATACACTGAAATCATTATTTTTATTAAATGGTTTCATATGGGCATTAGTGTCAAGATGTTATACACTGAAACCATTGTTATTAAGTAAAACATCACATAACCATTTTACAAAACCATGCTACATAAAGCAAAAAATCATATAAAGCAATTAGGGTTAGTTTAGTTGAGAAAAATTTGGATAGTATGCATGAGATATTGGATTCGATCATTTTTTATTGTAAAGAAAAAAATCCATATATATATATGTAATTAATGTATGAGATTTTATTTATATTGTGATTATGATTGATAAAACTTAAAGGCTTTAATGCAGTTTTGATCCCCCTATTTTAAAAAACTTGAACTTTTGATCCCTCTATTTTAAAAGCCAACTTTTTGATCCCCTATTTTGAAAAAATTGAAGTTTTGATCCCCCAACTTATTTTGGCCAAATTTGTGATGATGTGTCAACCTCAATGATGATGTGGCAGTGTCTATGTGTCAACCTCATATTCAATTTCATTATTTTTTTAAAATAAAATAATATTTTTAAAAATATTTTTTAAATCAATTTTTTTTATCAAATCATTAAATCAAATATATATTTAAATCAAATAATTTTTTATCAAATCTTTAAATCAAATATTAAAACAATACAAAATATTTTTTTTGATCAAATCTTTAAATCTAATATTAAAACAATAAAATAATTAATTAAATAATTAACAATAATTAAAAAACTCAGAAAATCAAGTGACAATTGTAGAAGAATCAGACACGCACAAAAATTAAAAACACACATAAATAGTAACCCAGTTCCCAAATCATGGAACCCTAGTGCCACCCATCTTCGACGATCTCCGTCTTAGTCTTTCATCTTCTTTGATTCATCATCACGCTCATGTTCATCATTCCTCTATTTGATTCATCATCCGCTCTCGTTCATCATTACACTCGCTTTACAAGATAATATTTTGAATTCATCGCAAATTTGAACAAGAAGATGAAAAACATGAAGTATTGTATGAGGTATGTTTGTGGTATTCACTGATTTTAGTAGTAGTTTTTGTTTGACAGACACTTAATTTAGTAGTTGTTGTGGCCCATATCGTCTCTTTTGGTTGTCTTCATTTAATAATAGTTGTGGTCCTCCATTGTTACTTAGTTGCTATTATTTTAATAGTGGTGGTGGACCAAAAAATGTTTAGGATTCAATTTTGGTTGATTCAATTTTGAAAGAAACATGTCTAGGGTTTTATATAACAGTGGTCTTATTATTGTTTGTATATGCCATTAGAGAAACAATGTGTAAGAAACATGTCTAGAGTTTTAACTAAAATTCTGGTTTTATGTTTTGTTTTGTTTTACTGCAGAAGCAAAATTTGAACAAGAAATTTTTTATGTTTTGTAAGCATCTCATGAATATTACTAGTGTTTTGGTATCAAGTAATCTACATCTGAGATGTTAGATAATACTACTAGTGTTTTGATATTTTGAATTCTAGTGTTTTGGCAAATTTAAGTGTAATTTAGTGATTTTTAATTATATGTTACGGTAATTTATTGGATTTTTATTATATGGACAATTTAGTGATTTTTAATTATATATTTGGATAATTATTTGATTTTTAGTTATATATTTAGATAGTTTAGTGATTTTTAATTATATATTTGGATAATTTATTGATTTTCAGTCATATACATGTATAAAGGTTAATTTTACTGTTTTTAATTATTATTAATTTTTTTTAATACTTTTAAAATATAATATTTTATTTTTTTAAAAAAATAATGACATGGAATATGCAGTTGACACATAGACATTGTCACGTCCTCAATGAGGTTGACACATCATCACAAATTTGGCCAAAATGAGTTGGGGGATCAAAACTTCAAAATTTTCAAAATAGGGGGATCAAAAAGTTGGCTTTTAAAATAGGGGGATCAAAAGTTCAAGTTTTTCAAAATAGGGGGATCAAAACTGCATTAAAGCCAAACTTAAAATTATGTTTGACAAGTATGTTTTATATATACATGAACCATTGGTTATTATGTTGGGCTTCGAGGGCGTGTACGACGAAAATTAATTAAAAATGGATTCTTATAATATATACTTCAAAGGAACAAAAATTATTATTTAATTGGACACGGGGGGCACGCTAGAAATTTGGGGGGGTGCGCTAGAAGTTTGGAGGAGGGAAAAACATTGGGGGCGCGCTAGAACTCCGGGGAGGAAAAAAAATTGGGGGGCTCACAAGAAATCTAGGGAGAAAAAGGAAAAAAAAAAATTGGGGGGTGCGTTAAACAAATGGGGGCGCACAAGTAATGGGGTAGTATATGGGGGGCGTGCGAGTAATGGATTACCAAATTTTAGACTTGGACTGACTTTTGATGTATGAAGCAAATATGCTAGACGTAGGAAACAAGTTTATGCATGGAGCATAAGTTTGGGCTTATGCACCATAACCACATCCATATACCACTACCATTCTATGTTTTTTAATAGCGTAAAACTATGAATATTGTGTATTTTTTTTTTTTGTTTACTATTATTTCATATAGTATTTAAAATATAAAAATATATATTTAATTAAAAAATGGTCCGACACGGTTGAACTCTGATCCGACCGATTGAACCTTGAACCTCTCAGCACATCGGTTCAATTACCGGTCCGGTTCTTATTACCTTGGAAAAAACTTCCGATTATTTTCGAAAAAAATTCCGAAAATAATTAAACCAAAAATATTTGGTAAAAAACAGAAGGACAAAACTTACATCCATTTTCATACATGAATTTCTTACTTTTCCACTCACAAAGAGGTGGTTATTTGTGTTTTTCCATTTTAAAAAAATAAAAGAAAATTATTTTTAATAAAAAAAACTACCTCTTTGCGAGAGCAAAAGTAAAAAATACATGTATTGTCCAAAAAAGAATAAGAAAACATAAACTGCCCACTGGGCCAATGAATATAATAAAAGAAGAAAAAGTAATTAAGTAACCTTGTACAGTAAAGAATTGGGAGTTGAGGTCTTTCTTAGGTTAAATTCACCATAGTCTGCCGCCGCCAGAAATACTACTCGGTTGTTATTCTGGAAAATGAATTTCCTCCTCGTTTCATTCACCGCCGCCAGCCACAAAACCTTTCGCCACATGCTCCGTAGCGGTGTTTCGTCGAACGTTAACATCATGATCCGCGGTTTTGCCACTGCCGCTGGGAACTTGGAATCAGAACAAGTGGTTGAGAAGATGAATCGGAGGGGTGATTTTCTCACTTACTACAAAACCTTGATCAATGACAGCTCTAAGGCTAAAGAGCTGAGTCGTGCTGATCAGATCCGGGAGGAGAAGAAGAGGTTGAGTTGGGACAAGACCACTTACACGTGTCTAATCGATGTCTTTTGCAAACACGGTAGGTTTGACCTGGCTCGTAGGGTTTTGAATGAAATGATTGTTAGTGGGTTTTCCCCTTCGGTTGATATTTTGAACCATGTGTTTTGTGGGTTTATTCGAATGGGGGATATGAGAAATGCTTATGAAATATTCAACGAGATAAATGAACACATGGTTCATGGCTGGATGCATCCTGGCACATATCCATTGTTTTTACAAGGCCTGTCAGATGAGGTTACTTATACTAGTTTGATGAATACTTACATAAATGAAGGTAAATTCGATGATGCTGATAAATTCCTTGAGGAAATGGAAGGCGTAGAGGAGCAACTTGATCTTAGTCGACTGACACACACGTGCTTTGCCAGATTCTGTTTTATATCGTTTGTTTATTAATGGACTTGATAACAAAGCTAGGACAACAGAAATTAACAAGTATCTTCTCCAGGTTAATTATGGTCGTTATTTCTCTTTGAGAATGCCAATTTTTGAATTTCATCTTACTCTAGCAAAGAACATCAATGATGATGAATTTAAGAGACTGGTGGAGCTTGTCTATTGTTTCTGCAAGAGTGGTTTAGAGAATGCTTATGATACAATGTTGAAGTTGAATTATATTCCAAATGGAATAGATGATGGAATAATTTATAATATATTTGTTATTACACATTGTCGTTGTAGGAATATTGACGAGGCCTATAATATGTACAAGGAGATGGTGCATTATGGTATTGCTTGTCATGTGTTCACTGTATTTGCTCTTATAAAAACTCTGGAAGGGAAAAATATGGTCAATGAGCTGCGTTGGGTAATACAAAACACATTGAGGAGCTGTAATCTCAATGATTCTGAGATAGTTAAATTCCTTAATGAATTTAACCCCAAGAAACCTGACAGTGAAGCTCTTTTCGATGTGCTAGCTGAAAAAGCTAAGGATGGCCTGTTTCTTAAGTGTTCACATGCTCCAGAAGGTCTATTACCATAAACCTTGATCCAACTCTTCGAGGTTTACCATTTCACTTATCTAGCAGATTTGGCTTGGAGACTTATATCTATTTCCTGTCATCGTGTAGTTTGTTTATGTTATTTGGTATGTTTGTTGTATTTTATTTGACAAACTCACGATGCTTCTTGTATGTTTGTTATTAAAATTGTTTCATGAAATTTTTGAAAGCATGTATTAGGCACATAAACTAGGTCATTTATTTGGTCATGCTAATTAGAAAGATTTACATTAATTTTTGTTTTGAATGAATTGTTTAGAAAAGAACAAGTCTTTATTTTGTTAACCACACGACTGTTGTTAATTTACAGTACTAAGCATAGACCTTTTTATACTAGTACTTGTATTAATATTAATTTGGTTAAGAGTGATTATAGTATCACTAGTTCCTTAAATTAAGAATTGTCATAGTACCATAATCCCTTTGAATTGAGAATGGTCTTAGTACCATTATATTGATTAATATTGTAGTATCAATACGGGTGGTATCGTAGTACCAAAGAATCATATATTGATATTGTATTGTTGTTACGGAAGTTAAAAAATCATTAAAAATAATTTTTAGCCACCGAAAAGATTACTGGGTTGAGTCGCGGACTATCTTTAAGACGTTTCGCGGCACTGCCCAAAATTGTGCAAGCAGACTATCAACCACGAAGTCCCCAGGATAAAACAGCCCAGTTACAACTGTATACCGATTTGCTACTGCACGGTAGAAATCGGTCAAAGAATACACCTTCTTGAATGGTACTACGATACCACTCGAATTGATACTACGATATCAATCTATGAATCGGTGGTACTACGATACCACCATATTGATACTACAATATCAATCTATGATTCATTGGTACTACGATACCACCGTATTGATACTCTAATATCAATCAATATAATGACACTGAGGTCATTATAATATGGTACTAAGACCAATCTCAATTCAAAGGGATTGTGGTACTATGACCATTCTTAATTTGAAGGAACTAGTGATATTGAAATCACTCTTGAAACAAAAAATTAGTAATACTAGCTCCTACTAGTATTATTAAGGCACTTAACGATACAAATAAAATAAAAACAATCATATGGTTTGATACAAAAATTAACAAGAAAATATGTTCTTATTTTACCAAGACTGATTCAATAAAATATTTAGTTTCCATCAATTATTTAGTGTCGGCAAGTGGAATCAAAATTAAGAAATACTTTGACAAGCATATATGAAATCACCACTTTATATCATGAATAATATCTCAAAAATTCGTCGCATAGCAATCATTTTAACTATGTCCATATCTACAACATGGTGATAAATGAAATAATCAGATAGACATGAAACAAACATAACACTAGTATATCATCATACTCATATTTTCATGAAGAAAGTGGTGTTAGATAAGCTATTTGACCTTTATACAAGTAAGTTAGAGTCAATTAGATATTATTATAAATTCTCTTGTAATTCTTATTTTATGTTAAGTAGTGTTTATTTTTGGTAATCTCTAAAGTTAACATAGTATCGAGCGCATGGTTTAATCTGCCTTGAATCACATATCGCTTCTGCCACTGAATTCCCATAAGTGTTTGGCAATGTATTATGTATAGTTGTTTTGCTCTTCGATTATTATTGTGGTCTGCAGCTAATAAGAGAAAGATGAAACGCATGTCATGGTGTGGTGGAATATTGAAGGTTTTACTCTTTTGCAAGGAAATATTTTTTTGTTTGAACTTTTTCAATTAGTTACCGAAAGCATGAATATGGGGTGTTGTTAATTCGTTGGATAGTGTCATTATTGAATTTGTTCTCTTGGTGGAAGTGATTACAACCGGGGGTTTGGTTCGGTTATGAGCCAAAAAGTCATCTTAACCGCGAGATAAAAAAGCATGTGGTTTGGTTTGGTTCGGTTGATTTTTAAAAAATATTACAATATTACCAACTTGTTACAAAATAAACATAGAAAATTTTAATTTATTTTATTGTTTATATTATATAATATGCATATATATATAAACTGCATATACATAAAAACTTATTTTTAATACCAACAATATATTTTTGTATCGCATGAAATTATATGTTTGTACATCTTACTGTTTTATGTACTCAGTTTAGGTTGAGTTTGCTAAGTTGAACTAGATAATAGGTTTATTGATACAAGTTGGGTCTGTTTGTTTCAGCTTTAAAAAAATAGATTTTTTCTTTGTATTTTTAAAAATAGATTTTTTACAACCGTTTTTCAAAATATTACAAGTTTTTTTATATTCGTTTTTTCTAAATTCAAACACTAATTTTGACATCATATAACATAGACGCACATTATTGAAGAACAAAAAATAGTCAAAATCTCAATTTTTATAAAAAGTTGTATTTCAAAAATGATTTTTATGAAAATCTATTTGAAATAGCTTCAAAAAAAGTGATTTTTTTGAAATTTTGATATCCAAATTTTTTTTCAATAAAATGATGAAATACCTAAAATAACATTTTAAGAATAACTATTCAAACAAAATTTTCATTTGAAGCTTTTATAAAAAAAAAAATTTATACAAAATTTTCTAATACTACAAAATCTATTTTCAAAAAAATCCAAAACAAACAGGCCCTAAGTATTGCGGGTTTGTTCTGTTTTATGAAATGAAAACCGCAAATCAAACCAAACCGTGCGGTTTAAAAGAAACATGATCCGTGCGGTTTATACTAAATGCGGTTTTTTGCGGTTTCAGTTTGGATTGTTCGGTTTTGCGGTTTTACTTTTAGTTCGGTTCGGATACAATCACCCCTAATTACAACATGGTTTATTAGTTTGTTGGATAGTGAATTTATTGGCTTTGTTATGTTGCTGGAAGTAATCCTTGTTGACGGTTTGGAAAAGATTCCCTTTATGCAATTCATTATTTTGCAATCCATTTGTTTGTTTTAGTGCAGTTTGGTTGATTTGATTTTGTTTTGTTTTATGTCATTCGATTCGATTCAATTTGGTTCTGTAATATCGCGAATCTTCTTTTACATATAAAGGAAAGGTTGAGTTGCTCATATACAAGCTTTGTGATGATATGGCATATCTCTAAAAAAAGCTTATCATTTCTTTTAATAATAATTATTTAAATTTAAAAAAAACGTTTGCTTATTTTTAAATACTTTATTTCCTTCATATTTCATAACTTTACCTCTCCCTCACTCAATATTATATTAATGCAAAATCTAAATTAATAACTTGGTGTGTTACAATTTTTATCAATTGCTCCTTATTTTTGTCTAAATTATATTTAAATGTGTACCACTTAAGAAAAAGGATTTAATTGATATGCACCGACGGTGTAAAATAATTTTACACTCTCAACCAATATCAACCATGTTTTCTGCCACATCACCCCACTTTACCCCACTTTCTTGACATGACATGGCAAAATGATGGTTATTTATTGGACGATGATGTAAAACTAGTTTACACCGTCGGTGCATATCAATTAAACTCTAAGAAAAAATGGAATAGTGAAAGTTCACACTTTATATTTAAACACATACAATTGATGTTGATAATTATGCATGTGAAAGTTCAAGTGACAACTAACTTAAATTAGTAGCAAGTGTAAATAAATAAACCAAATAAAAAAATTACCCCAAATAAAAAAAAACAACTTTAGTTATATTGTTTATTAATTACTATTGTGTTATTATTTAAAAAAAAAAAAACAACTTTGTCACACCAACTTTTAAATTACTATTGTTTCGTATTCCTTAACTATGACAAATAAATTTATCATAAAATTCTTTGAACAATTATCTTTTCTCATCCCTAACAATTATCTTATTCCTTAACTTTGAGCTTTTATCATCACTTTCCTCAAGCAACTATTGTATTGCAGCTTTTCAATTTCGTGTTATAGGTTCTTTCTCTTTTTCCTCTAGATCTCTTCATCTCTTCACAATTTATTAGTTTCTATATAGCAACTTCATGTTACTCTTACATTGTGTGAAAATTTTAGACATCTATTTTTTATTATATTGATATGATGTTTGTTAGCCTATTTCTCCAAATATTTTCGTACTTTTTATTTATTTCTTAATGTAAATTTGGCAAATTTTTCATGTAAGTTAGAAGAAGAGAATAAAAAAGAGACTTCTATTTTTGTCTTTGTTGCATTCTTGATGCTTGAGAAGTCTATGAAAAATGACAATTTATGTAAGTATATATCTTTGAGTGCATTTTCACTATGTTATTATTCATAATATATATCATATTCATATGTACTCAAATTTATTTTTTATTCTTCATATGTAGTAAAGTATATCACTTCGAAGACAATTTTTACTTACTACCGTACAATACTATCATTTATTTTTTCAAAGAAAATATCACTAAAATTATTAACACAACAAACCCATCATATTTTAATTTTGATATTACCTATACTTTGCAATCACAAAATCACTCATTTATATTATGTGCTCCTTCATCTTTTACACTACCAAACATAAAAAATGAATCATTCTTCCATAAATATAATTTGTTAATTAGTATATATTATTAATATGTTGGTCACACACATACACACACGCACACACACACACACACTACATTGTAAACTCGATCAGTTATATATCTTTCACCTTCTATATGTTAACGTTAGAAAAATTTTATGTCCTTTGAATACATTTTAAAGGATGTAGATTTTTTTTTTTGTGTAGAAAATCATAAAGAATGTTGAGTGCTATATATGAGTATATTTTTCAATTGCATTTGTTTTTGTGGTGGCATAAGTGATATGCAATATCACTCATAAAAATATCAGGTATGAAATTTTATTTCTATGAAATAATTCTTTCATGGAAATTGAAATAATCATTGTTTGATTGATATTATTATCTTACAAGACACAAGACATCATCACTAACATATTTTCCTCTAATATATATTTCAGGTTGAAAGTTATCATTGGTACTTTGATTATTAGTTACAAGATCTCTCAGTAATTGTTAGAATATTGTTTATATTCATGTACCAATGTAGATTTTTTTTTTTTTGTGTAGAAAATCATTTTAGTGTATTTGGAGACTTCTTGTTTAGTGTCAGTGTCACTGTGTTGCTTTGTGCTTGTTCCAAAGCTACAACCATTAGCTTTGAGTTGAATGTGCATTTGGGTGTTGGCACAGTGTTTCCAAAGGTATCATTAGACAGTGTTCCCCGAATGTGGAAAGAACAATTGTTTTTGGTTTATAACAAAAATAGATTAACTACACTTGTGGTCTTTTTAGTTTGAATCATTTATGATTTTGGTTCTTCAATTATTCTTTGATGGATTTTAGTGTTTTTTATGGGTACAATTAAATTTGATGGAATTATTTTATTCAAAATTGATAAATGAACATATTAGTAAGTTTTCTCTACTGTGAATTGGATTTAATTTTGAATGACATTTTGATATAAAGTAAATTCAATTTCAAATTTATTGTCATGCAAGGAAAATAAAACTGAAGTTCTAAATTCCGTTACATGAACAAATAATGTTAGACACTTTACAGATAGTGGTAAATTCTTTGAACATAATGACTATCGAAAAACGGCTGAAGAGCCATTATTGATTGTAAATGTTAATCATTCTGATGTCGACCGTTATGGAATGCCAACTTCTTCAATCGTTGAGCAGGCTGATGTGCCTTTGGGCCTTAGCGCGAATTCGGCTGAGTTCATCATGTGGGAGAGGTATCTCCTCGGTTGTTGAGTTGCATCCCAGTCCAGAATAGGAGCCACCCAGGTCGTCATGCTCGAACAAGAGTATGATGACTTGAAGTTTCTTCGCCGCTGGAATTCGTTACTTTCGTCTTTGCTGAGGAAATTCATTATCTGACATGTTGAGTGCTTGGATCTTCATATTAAGTATTATGTCGAGATAACATTTTTCGAACTAAGTTATACTACTTTGTGTTTTTGGGGAATTGGCGAGCATAATTCGTTGTGCATATATGGCGAGCATAAGTTTTTTTTGAGGATGACGAGCATAAGTTAATACCCATAAATGAGAAGTTATCGAGCGTGTCCACGCCGAGGATGAACTCGTTCATAGCGAACTTGACTTCACGTGTATTTATTGCGAGCTCGCAAATATTGTCGAGGATCATAATTTATCTTATTCGATTGAGGATGTCTCGAAATGAGCGGTCTTGGATTTGGCGAGATACGCACGATCAGAAGGACGTGGCTTGATGGGACAAGTCATTTCGTCTCTTGCTGACATGTGTCAAGTCTATTCTAATGCACTCAATTGCCTAGATTTTTAGCATCTAGTGTATCGGAAACTGTTGGATGCGTCTGTTCATTTGTCTTTGGATTGGATCTGGAGCGTTAAATCCTTTTGATTCTGGCCTTTAGATTGGAACAACGATTTTCATAGTCGTCATCACCATTGTTCACCTTTCTCTTTCACTAGGGATTTAGAGGTTTGATATTTTGTTCTTGTTGTTGTTGTTCTTTGATTTGATATTCTCTTATTAGTCGATAGTAGGAAAAGTGTTTGCTGCGTTGTTTTTTTAGTTATTGCTTTGTCCCATGTTTAGCATTTTCTTTATTTTTTACAATTGATGGGAGATATTTGTACTAGTAAGTACGACAGAGGAAATACTATCCGTTCATTTTTTGAAATAATAACACCAAATTTGTGTAGTGTATTTTTCCCATTTTCTTTCTATTATACTCTCATTTTAATCACTAATAAATTTCTATTTTTTTTAAACCAAAAAAAATATTCTATTTTTTTTTTTACACTTTTGGCTTTCTCGCACCAGAGGCGGTAAACCTTTTGAAAAGAGTTCAAAATGTCATGCATAGTAATGTTGTGTCGCCTAGGTCTATGAATGTTTTTTTTTAACATGCAAAAATGGAGTTTATTAACACTAAAATGGATCTCTGCCTAGCACAAGGTGTGCCAAGCAAAGCCACAAATTTTTACAATCTTCAGTCACACCAGACAAAACAAAACAATTTTAATCGATGCCCAAGCATTCCCACGGGCTCGACCACCACCTATGGATATTTATTCCTAGATGGACATTGTGAGCTTTTAGCCACCAAAATGTAAATAATTTAACTTTATCTAACAATTGTTGAATTGTAGCTCCTGTAGCCTTAAAAACTCTGTTATTTCTTTCACGCCACATGACCGAGATACAACACAACCAAACTAGCTGTAAGAAAGAGCGACGAGCTCGTGACCCTCCTAAACTCGCAACAAACTGAGTTGTTGGATATTTGAATTGGCGTCATTTTGCTAAAACAAATATACAAGCAAGATGTTGGACCAAATGTTTCAACATGCAGGTACAACCTGTGTACCAATGTTTTGCGCGTGTTTAAATAAGGAAAGCGCGTTTTAAAAGGAAACCACGTTTTTATATACTTGTGCACCAAGGAGTATATTTATATGGAGAATCAGCAATGAGATATTTTCTAAATATGTTCTGACATTTTAGGAAACTTTGTGTATGGTTCTGATTCTTGAGATTTATGTGATCTAAGCCCATATAGAGTTTCAGCCCGTTTTTGCTTGGAGTATTTATATGAAGAACGAAAAACCTAGTAGGGTTATCAAAGCCGTCACTGAAGAATATTATTCTAGGGTTTTGAGTCTTGTTTTTTTGTGAGCCTTTCTTGTATCTCATTGATGCAAGTTTAGGACTTTGTGTTATTGAGTTGTAATTGTGTTAGTTACTCCTAAGCTTCTAAGTACGGAGGTAACTTGTGTGTCTTGAAGTGTGTCTTCGCAAACCTTGTTATTTTACTGTAATCACTGTGAGTGATAGTTGGAGGTGAGATGGGATCTCATACTTAGAAGTTCCTAGGTAGAAGTTACACAAGTAGGTGTCTAGGATATAAGTTGTAAACGGGGCGTTTACTGAGGGCTTAGATCTAGCACTACATTAGTGGATTTCCTTCCTGGATTGGTATCCCCCAGAGTAGGTTCGTTTATGCCGAACTGGGTTAACAAATCATTTGTGTTCTTTATTGTTTTCTGTCATTTAAATTATATTTCCTGCTCCTTCGTATAAGGTTGGAACATTGGTTACAACATTGTGTTCACAGAAGTGTTGGAACATTGTATTCAACATTAGTTCCTGGACGTGCCAGATTTCAATTGGCATCAGAGCAGGCACCCTGTTCTGGATTGGGTGAGATTCAGGGCGTATACATCTGGTAGAAATGGAGAAAGAAGGAGGGTTCGTGAATAGACCTCCTCTGTTGGATGGAACTAATTATGACTACTGGAAGTCTCGTATGGAAGCTTTTCTGAAGTCTATTGATAGCAAAACATGGAAGGCAGTTCTAATTAGATGGGAACCACTAGTATTACAGGACAAAGATGGAAAGAATCTGGAAGAGCTGAAGCCTGAAAGTGAGTGGTCTAAAGAGGAAGATGAATTGGCTCTTGGTAACTCAAAAGCGTTGAATGCATTGTTTAATGGAGTTGATAAAAATATGTTTAGACTAATTAAACGTTGCAAAGTTGCTAAAGAGGCTTGGGAAATCTTGATAACCACTCAAGAGGGAACATCTAAGGTAAAGAGTTCTAGACTACAGATGCTCACTACAAAGTTTGAAGAACTCAGGATGAAGGAGGATGAAAGTGTGCATGAATTTCACATGACTATTCTAGATTATGCCAACACTTTTGATGCTCTAGGTGAGAAGCTTTCAGAAGAGAAAATGGTGAGGAAAATGCTAAGATCTTTACCAAAGAAGTTTGATATGAAAGTCACATGCATTGAAGAGTTTAGAGAACTTGACACTATTAAGCTTGATGACTTGGTAGGTTCGCTTCAAACATTTGAAATGTCAGCAAACGAGCGTGCTGGAAATAGTGGAAACAAGAGCAAGAGCATAGCCTTTGTGTCAAATGCCAATAATGAAGATTTTCAGGGTGACTTTGACACTGATGAAAGAATCTCAGATGCGATTGTTCTCTTGGGAAGACAATTCAACAAGGTGCTGAAGCAAATGGACAAAAGACCTGAGTCAGATGTTCCAAACATCCTGTTCGACATCAGCAAACAAGCCAACAACAATAGAAGGACCAGAACCAACGATAAAGCAGGTCAATCCAAGGGAGTCCAGTGCCATGAATGTGAAGGATATGGTCATATCATGACTGAGTGTGCCACATATCTCAAAAGACAGAAGAAGAGGTTGGGTGCTACTTGGTCTAAGGAGGAAGAATATGAAGAAGAAGTAGAAAATGAATTAGCTAAGCATGTTACTGCTTTAACTGGTGTGTGTGAGTCTGATTCTGACTCAAATGATGATGATGTGTCATATGATGAGCTGGCTGGATCCTTCAAAGCACTGTGCATCAGAAGCGAAGAGGTATGTGAACAACTTGAAGCTGAAAGAAGAGTCATCATTCAATTGAAGACCGAAAGAAATTGTCATCTTGCTAAAATAGGAGCTTTAAATGATGAGGTATCTCAATTAAACTCTCAACTTGAGCATTTAAAGAAACAAGTTGTAATGATGCACTATAGTACACATGCTTTAGATGAGATTCTGGAAAAACAGGTTATTGGCAAACCACAGCCCATTGGGTTTGACTATGAAACTCTCAACAAGAGGCAGATGTATGATCCAGATACGAAATTTATGACTCCTGAAGGGAATCATTATTCTACAGTGTCGAGACAGATGTTTCAACATCCTAAGAGGCATCAGAATACTCAGACTAATAGATCACGCTCTTGGATATGTCATCACTGTGGTAAGAAGGGACATATCAGACCTTTCTGTTACAAACTTTATGGGTATCCCAAACACTCAGGGAGTTCACTCCTGAACCTCCCATTCTGAAGACCAGAAGTGAATGGAAACCTAAAGGAGAAAGTGTTGCACTCATTGCTCATACTTCGTTTAGAGCTTCATCAAGAGAAGATTGGTACTTTGATAGTGGATGTTCTCGACACATGACAGGAATCAATAGGTATTTGGAAAATGTGGAACCCTATGCCACAAGCTTTGTTACTTTTGGAGATGGAACCAAAGGTGAAATTATGGGTACCGGGAAGCTAGTCAATCATGGATTACCTAAACTAGACAATGTTCTATTGGTCAAAGGTCTTACAGCCAACTTGATCAGTATTAGTCAACTATGTGCTCAAGGCATGAAAGTAAACTTTACTCAATCTGAGTGTTTGGTTACAGATAAGGAAGGTGATGTACTGATGAAGGGAGTTAAATCAAAAAACAACTGTTACTTGTGGGTTCCTATAGAAACATCTCATTCTTCTACTTTTTCAAGAACCAAAGCTATGATAAATACAATAAATGTGGTGAGAGATGACTCGTCAACTAATAGAGTGACAAGTGTGGAAGATGATGTTGAAACATCTGCTCAACAGGTAGAAATTACTGAATTTGACAAAGACTTTGAGATCAACCTTGAAAGATCTAATTCTGAATCAGATAATGTTCTAACAAACAAAGGGCCATCAACCACAATTCAGAAGAATCATCTTGAGAAGCATTTTGTAGGGTATTGTGATTTGGATGGAAGTGTTAATGGAAGAAAAAACATATATGGTGGATATTGCCTACTTGACAACACTTTATTTTCATGGTTCAACAAAAGGAGTTTATAGCAATTACAGTTGTGGAAGCGTGCAAACAAATACTTTCTATTTACTATGACTAGAGTTGCACGAGAAATAAGGGAAATAATTTTCATTCCGCAAACCGCTGGAAATGTAAGTTCCCTTTATACTTCACCCTACCAAGTTAATGTTCTCATAACTCCTCTTTATTATGTGAATGCTTTGAAACCATCTGAAACTGCTCTTAGTCTGCATGTTGAACTAAATGTTGAAACATTTGTCAAACCTGTGTATAAGTCTATTAGTCAGGTTAATCCTGTCTTTGAAAAGAGCCTAGAAAAGTCTACCTTTGTTACTATTGTCGTTGATGATGTTGTTAGTGAACCACTCACTAAAGAAACCAGTTCTAAATCATCAACTGATCAAATGACCTCTATCATTAATCATACCAAAGAGTCTGGTGGTGAACTGCATTATGTGCATGTTGACTCTGTTTTATATCCACCTGTTGAAACCTCTGAGAATGAAAATGTGAAACCTAATGTCGAACTTGTAGTTGATATCCCTGCAGAACCCTGTGTTTTTTCTCTGAGTCAGGTAGATTACGTCTCTGATAAGGTTGTTGAACTGTCTAGTACAAATGATAGTTCTACTGTTTTTGTTGGTGCTTCAGCTATTGAACCCCCCACCAAGCTCATTTTTCATAACCCGTCTGATATGTATGCTGAACCAGATGTTGGAACATTCTGTGTCCAAAAAGAAAATGGTGTTGAGCCCTCTGTTGAGAAAGTTGTTTTATATGAGCTCTCTAGAAGCCCCATTAATCATGTCATTGAAACTGTTGTTGAGTCTACAATAATGACTCCTCATATTCTATCCAAGTCTGATGTCATACCGGATGCTGCAACATCCAAAAACCAACCAGTTGGTGTTGTTAAAATCGTTTCTAAGATTCCCCAAACTGATGTCGATGTGGTTGTGAGAGTCCTCAATTTAATGTGGTTGAAGACCAACTTTATGGTGGTTTGGAGCATTGACGTTTTGAATATAGTGAAAGAAACTGATCCTAATGATCTTCCACATGACCAAGAAATTGCTCAAAGTGTGGTTGAAAGAGAACTAGCTCTGTTATGACTAATTGGGTGTGGATGTGCATTTTGATGAGAAGTACTATATGTGTTCAGATGTGTTATGGTCAAATGTTGGCATGACAGTATCCCTTATGCCACCTTATACAATGTCTCTTTCATTTTGAAGACAATGTCCAGAAGTGGAAATTTGTGTTTTAACGAAGATAGTTGTTATGAGAAGCTGAATTTTTGAACAATGTTTTCTTATGCCCCTATCACATTGTGCAAACAAAGGGGAGATGTCTGTTTTATGAGTATTACCTATGATGTTTGATGTGGTGAATATGATATGCCTTCTCCACTGCTGATTTATATTTGATGTGGTATGTCTTCCATGGTGTTATCCTCGATTGTAATAGCTTTCCAACTTTTGATGATTTGGGTGTTGGTTTGATCTCTTGGTTGGTTAATCCGCTGGGGATTAATGTCGCTGTTAAAAAGGTTCATGTGTCACATACTAAAGTTGTTAGTTATGATCTTTTGTCTTTTCCCACTAATGTTGTTGGCTCTGTTGTTGTTTCCCTCAAAGAAATATTACCTGAGTCTGATGTTGTGCCTGATGTCTCAACATCCTTGGCCCAACCTGATCATTATGTTGAAACCATCTAATATAACTCTCACATAGAGTATGAGGAGGAGAAGATTTTTGGCAATGAGAATGTGAATTATGTGTCTGCCGATGGCTCTGATGGTGAGGAAATGTTTGTCAGAGGACAATGTGTGGAGTTCTTCCATGTTGTGATTAATAATTTCTTGGGAAGAAGGTGAGGAAGAAGGAACTGATGTTAGTGGTGACCAAAGAGGAGGATACAGAAGGAAGTATTGATGTCTGATGAAGCTTGTTACCTTATGTTTGTGCTTTTGTAGTTCTTGTGTCGTTGTGAGCTATGCCTTGGATATTTTAGGCATCATGTGTGATCCTGGTCTATAATCTCGCGCACTCTGTGATGATGAGATTCTTCTATGGTTCTACTACGTCTCTGATTTTTCTACTCCATGAAGGTGATGATTTTTTTTTTTTTTTTGACTTTATTTTTCAAAACTTATGGCTGTAAGGGGGAGTAAAAATCTGATGTGTTATCTGATGTTGTGCTTGATGTTTAAACATCTGATGATAAGCAGTGTAGAAGTAGTTTAGCACTTGTTTGTTGTGTGACTGGTTTTATGATTTAATCTAGTATACACAACTCTATCTGATCTGCAATTTATGGGAGTATATGTGATGTATGTTCTGGAGTGTATGTTCTTTGATATGCATGTTGTTGTGACATGTGTTGATATGCATAAATGCATGATGTGCTTGTACCTATGCTTGTGACTGTGATATGTGTGATGCATTTAAAATAGGAATATGTGCTCTGATATAGTGAAACTAATGATATCATAGTAAGTGCATTTGATATATGCGTGTGGTAGCTATTCATGGAATAATGATATTTCTTTCTGATATGCTATTGAGGGGGAGTGTGTGCTTTTACTAGGCCGATGATGCTATAATGGTGTTGTGCTAGTCAGGAGTATTGAAGTTTTTCTGATAATATCTTGGTGATCACTCTGCTATGTATGTGTTGAGGAGGAGTGAATTAATTTTCCTAGTGGTGTTTATGAGACCTCCGTCTCTCGATGTGGAAATTTATTTTTCCTGGTTCCCTTGCGTGATGATTATTCTTTTATGGATATTTTCATTTGTGACTCTTGTCCTGGATATTTTTTTTGCACCTAGTGTGTTTATGGTCTCTGCTCACCTGTACCTTACTGTTTTTGAAGACCTTATTTTGTCAATTTTGTGGCTAAAAAGGGGGAGTAGTTGTTGCCGGTTGTGCTGTTCTCTGCTAACATGTCTGATGTGGTGACTGATGTTGAAACATGTTGTGATGTGTGCTATTAGGCTGTAGTGCTTAATTAGTATGTGTAGTAGTTGAATGTTGTTCTTGGCAACATGCTTGTGTGTTGTGCATGACTGTGGTGGAGTAAGTGTTTATATATGCATGTGCTATATTTGAGGAGAGTAAACATTCATTTGTGCTCTGATTCAGAAGTTGAGGGGGAGCAAAATTTTCTTGAAAAAGATTTTATTCATATTTTTGCTCTGATTCAGATGTTGAGGGGGAGCAAGTGTGATATGCTCTATGTGTGTGCTAATGTTCTATTACATGTTGAAACATCCGGTTACTGGGAATTTATTTTTCCTAAGTGACTGAGTTTTCTTGTTGTGAGAGTTTATTTCTCTCTTGTGGCTTATCCTGTGAGGCTAGTTGTGTTCACTATTCCGCTGTTGTATGCCTCTGATATTCCTAAGTGATACTATTTATTCTTGTCTGCAATTTGCTCATTTGAGGAGATCGCTTGAAAATTTTGCATTGAAGAAATGATGTTTTTGTTTCGCATGCTGTGTGTTTATGTTGATCTGTGAAAACTACATCAGTTTGTATCTCTCTAGAATGGTTGAAGTAATCTCAGATTGTTTTAGCCAAAAATTTGCCAAAGGGGGAGATTGTTGGATATTTGAATTGGCCTCATTTTGCTAAAACAAATATACAAGCAAGATGTTGGACTAAATGTTTCAACATGCGGGTACAACCTGTGTACCAATGTTTTGCGCGTGTTTAAATAAGGAAAGCGCGTTTTAAAAGGAAACCACGTTTTTATATACTTGTGCACCAAGGAGTATATTTATATGGAGAATCAGCAATGAGATATTTTCTAAATATGTTCTGACATTTTAGGAAACTTTGTGTATGGTTCTGATTCTTGAGATTTATGTGATCTAAGCCCATATAGAGTTTCAGCCCGTTTTTGCTTGGAGTATTTATATGAAGAACGAAAAACCTAGTAGGGTTATCAAAGCCGTCACTGAAGAATATTATTGGTTTTGAGTCTTGTTTTTTTGAGAGCCTTTCTTGTATCTCATTGATGCAAGTTTAGGACTTTGTGTTATTGAGTTGTAATTGTGTTAGTTACTCCTAAGCTTCTAAGTACGGAGGTAACTTGTGTGTCTTGAAGTGTGTCTTCGCAAACCTTGTTATTTTACTGTAATCACTGTGAGTGATAGTTGGAGGTGAGATGGGATCTCATACTTAGGAGTTCCTAGGTAGAAGTTACACAAGTAGGTGTCTAGGATATAAGTTGTAAACGGGGCGTTTACTGAGGGCTTAGATCTAGCACTACATTAGTGGATTTCCTTCCTGGATTGGTATCCCCCAGAGTAGGTTCGTTTATGCCGAACTGGGTTAACAAATAATTTGTGTTCTTTATTGTTTTCTGTCATTTAAATTATATTTCCTGCTGCTTCGTATAAGGTTGGAACATTGGTTACAACATTGTGTTCACAGAAGTGTTGGAACATTGTATTCAACATTAGTTCCTGGACGTGCCAGATTTCATGAGTAAAATGATCATGCACCAACTCTGAGTAAGCTGGGGCAATACCTATCCAAGATGCAGTCAAAGTCCACAACGGTGCAAAAACAGGGCACAAAAGGAACAAGTGATTAGCAGTTTCCAGTTCACCGCACCCATTCACACAAAAACGAACATCGTTTGGAATAATGTTACGCGCCACCAAGTTATCTTTTGTTGACAATCTGTTTTGTAGTAACCTCCACGCCAATACCGAAACTTTCAGGGGGACTTGTTTATGCCAAATGAGTTCGGAAGCACCCGCCATAATGACACCGTCCAAAGTGGTGAGCACGAAATACGCTCCCCGCACAGAGTACCCGCCACCAATGTCATACCGCCAAATCCACGAATCTGAAATGTTAGTTTGCAATACAATAGTATGTAATAGACCAATGCACTCCCCAAGCATCTCCTCCTCCCACACCCACAATCGTCGGCGCCACTGCCACGCCATCCCTCCCTCCTCCCACCCTAACTCCCTCATATCCGCCACCGACAACGACTTATTAGTAGCTAAGTCGTAAAGACGCCTATACCGATCCCTCAATGGGACACCTCCTAACCATGAATCTATCCAAAAGAGAGTATCAGCTCCATTCCCCAAACGCCTCTCAATACTCTCTGCAAACCACTCCCCCTACCTCGCCAATCGCATCCCTAATCCTCGCCACATCCCTCCACCATGCTGAAACACTTCGACCCTCAGCCACCAACCGCCCAGCCACCTCTCCATACCTGGCAACTAGGACCCTATACCACATACCTCCCTTATCCACTAACATCCGCCAACACCATTTGCCTAACAACGCTATGTTGAACTCCCGCAATTGTCTAACCCCCAACCCACCGGATGTCTTTCCTAAACAAACATTTTACCAACTAATCCAAGCAATCTTCCTATGACCCTCACCCCCTCCCCAAAAGAAATTACTCAATAAAGATTCAAGGGAAGAGATTATACCTGTCGGAGCTTTGAAGAAGGAAAGGGCGTAAACCGGTAGAGAAGTCAGGACAGACTTAAGTAATATCAAGCGGCCACCGAACGAAAGCAAACGGTTCTTCCACGGAGACAGTTTAGTACGAATACGAGATACAACTGGCTCCCAAAAGGACAAGCGGCGGGGATCACCCCCGATCGGCATACCCAAATACAGAAAGGGCACCTTTCCCACCTTACAGCCTAACACACCGGCTGCCTCTGTCAGCCAAGACTCCCCGATATTGACCCCTACTAACATACTTTTGTGAAATTTTACCTTCAGCCCAGACACCTTTTCAAACAGTACAAGAACGCCGCGAAGGGCACAAACATTAGCCCAACTTTTGACACCAAGTAGTAACGTGTCATCCGCAAACTGTAGGTGGGATACAACTGTAGGGTTTTCAGCGCCAATGCTATACCCGGAGAAAAGATTAGACTGGACCATAGCTCGCATCATAACACTCAAACCCTCTGCAGCCAGAAGAAACAAGAAGGGAGATAAGGGGTCGCCTTGCCTAAGCCCCCTCTCCATCGGAAACTCGGCAGTGGGACTGCCATTAACCAACACGGACGCTGTAACAGTACCCACACACTCTGCAATCCACTTCCGCCACAGCGTCGGAAATGACATTTTCCTCATCACCGTATCCAAATAACTCCAATCAACCGAGTCGTAAGCTTTTTCGAAATCAACTTTAAACAACAGTAGCTCCTTTTTTAATTTTCGTGCCTCATCAACCACCTCATTCGCGATTAAGATACCATCAAGAATTTGCCGGTCTTTAACAAATGCGGTCTGATTCTCTGATATAACACTACCAATAACCAACCGAAGTCTATTTGCAAGAACCTTTGCCAAAATCTTATACAAACTTCCCACCAGAGAAATTGGCCGAAAATCATTTAATTTTTTAGGACTCTCAACCTTAGGAATAAGAGTAATAAACGTGGAGTTGATACCTTTGGAAAGTTTCCCATTCTTGTGAAACTCCGTAAGAAATCTCATGATGTCTCCTCGCTTCTCCAACCAAAACTCTTTCAAGAAGCCGAAATTAATACCGTCCGGACCCGGACTCTTATAACTATCACAGTCCCAGATTGCCGCTTTAACCTCTTCGATTGAAAACGGCTTCACCAACTTTCCCCCCTCAGCATATGATAAAGTACGGAACTGAAGGTCCTCCACTGCCGGCCTAACCACATTACCCGCTCGGAAATGAGATGAAAAATGATTGAACACTGCTTGGCGAACAGGCTGCATCCCCTAAGGATATTGGAAGAGGTGATGGTCCTACATTTGCACAAATTATGAAAGCTATTAAGGAAGAGGTTTTCAGTGATTATGAAGAGGATATCATGGTTGATGAGCCAACAATGGAAGAATCTACAGCTAATAGGCCAGAGGATGATCAGCAAGAAGATGACAACACTGTGGTTGAAGAAAAAGTTGGTGAAGATCATGTGGATGCAGAACCTGTTGTTGAAGACTTGCTAAGTGCACAAGTTATCAGAAGAAATCGTACAAAGCACTGCACCACTAGGGGAAAGAAGAGACAAAGGTCAGATACAGGTATTCACAATTCTTTTGATTATTGTAATAAAATATCTGAAGCATCTATCCTAGAAAATGTCCAACCCCTAAACACCATCTTTCCCACAACCTCTGAACCTGAATATGTCAATGTTTCATCATCATCATCTGAATCAGCCTCTTCAGACTCATTGTATAATGAAATCATGGCTGATATTGCACAACATAAAGCCAAAGCTAAGCATATTCCTGAGGAGGAAATAGCTCAGTCATCCAATGTTGCCACCCCTCAACCATCACACAAAATTCTCACTGAGGAAGAGATTCTGAAGGAAACATCTTTCAGAGTATCTCCTATTCATGAAACATCTGAACCACAACATAACACATCATCTGAACCACACATATCAATTCCATCAGACTCTCCACAACCTTCATCACCTATAACACCTTCTGAGATGCTTATAGATAATGATATTACAATAAATGATAGAATTGATACTCCAGATGATCATGTGACTCGTTCACCTAGTGGTCCAAGTCAACCAGACTCTGAACCACATGTGGAACAGAGAGAGGAAGGGAACTCAGACACGACATCAAGGATTCTGAACTTACTAGAAAGTTCTCTTGATCAACAAAATGATAAGCTTTTGGAGCTTGTGGCATATTCAAGAGCATCTAAAACCAAGACCCAACAGCTTCTCACTCTCTTCTTGTCCAAACACCCTTAGGATTCTTTTTTTTTTGCACCTTTTATTTATTACTTATCCTTTTTGTTTTGTTTTTCACTTTTTGATAATGTCAAAGGGGGAGTAATAAGTTGCACAATTGTTAGTAGTCTATTTTTTTTAAATAACTACTCTATAAGAATCTGAAACTGTCATAAAAATAACAATCTAATCTCTTTCATATCTATGCTTAATATTTCTGAACTTAATTCATAAGGAGAGCAAATTAATAAACATAATTGTGTCTGCATAGATGAAGGTAGTTAAGATTGTGCTCTTAATTATTTTTATCAGACTCAGGAGTTGAGCTTGCAAACCTCACACTCTGAGAGTTAAGTATGTAGATACAATCAAGTTTATCAAATCGTTTCTTATATTGATTCAAGTTAATTATGGATAAGATTTAGGGGGAGCTTACAAACCTCAACAACCTGATGTTGACATAATTAAATTAATCAACAAAAATTGTATTTAATACTTTATATTTGTCATCATAAAAAAGGGGGAGATTGTTGGAACAAAATGAGTTTTAAAACACCCTAAGTTTTGATGATAACAAAGTATTAAATGGACAATTGGTATTACTAATGAATGATCTAGTGTGCAGGAACAAAGTAAAATCTTATTCACTTAGATCATCATTTGAGCCTCTGAAGGACACAGTCTGAAGCGCTCAGACTCTGAGAAACAAGGAGCTTTAAAGCCTCTGAAGCAGTCCTTAGATGTCAAAGAGAGAAACATAGTCTGAAGCTTGCGTACACCATTCAGAAGATCAATGAAATGTTATTACCAGATTCTGAATGTCACTCTCTGAAGAAAGACAGCTCATAACTAATGGAATAGTACAACGGTCTTATCAGAAAAAAGAAGATTGTACTACCAACGGTCCTTTCTCAACGTCTCTATGCTTAGAGTATAAATAGAAGACTTTCTACTTGAGAGAAGACTACTGAAAGCCTACTGAAAGAAAGACTATTGTCAAAAATATTGAAACTCAGAGAAAGATTTAAATTGTATTCAAGCTGTGAATTGTTTCTTTCTTGTGTAATTTCTAAGTCAAATATCTTTTGATATTGTTAGGCTTTGAACTGAGTGTTTAGAGAGTCTAGCTTAGAACTTTCAGTCCTACTTAATCTGTGTATTAAGTTAGTTTGTGAAGTCTCTTGTCTTGTGTGACTAGAGCAAGGAAGTCTCTGATCTTGTGTGATTAGAGCAAGGAAGTCTCTTTGTCTTGTGTGACCTAGAGCAAGGAAGTCTCTTGCTTGTGTGCTTGAGCATTTGTTGTGTAATCTTTGAGATTATAGTGAAATCCCTTGGTAGTGCAAGGGGACTGGACTACTCTCGTTTTGTGAGAGAAACTAGTATAACTTTTGTATGTGCACTCTTCTCTCTCTCTCTCACTGTTTTATTTGTGTTTTGTATTTTGGCTAGCTTCTTTATCCGCTGCTTTACAATCTGTTAGCTAGAAAACAATTAATTTTTCAAAACACAATTCAACCCCCCTTCTTGTGTTTTCCACCTTCAGACAAATATAAATATTAAATACAATTGTTATTGATAAAATTCAGCTATGTTGACATTAGGCTTCTGAGTTTCGCAAGCTCCCCCTAAGTCTGATAGTCCATAGGGTTAGGTTTGTAAGCTCCCCCTATTTCGTATCCATAGTTAATTTTAATCAGTTTAAGAATTACTTTATTATATGACTTAAATTATTCATATTTTACTATGCATAGAACAAGGTTTGCAAGCTTCTTCTTTTCATAGTGTAATAATCTTTGAATAAAGTTGCACCCTTACTCAAAAACTATCTATGAATAATAAATTTCAATTAATAAATGTATTCTCCTGAAAATTATGCGCTTATTTAAAATGCCAGATGAATTAGATAAATATCTAAATAAATTAATGAATGACAATAGGATCAGAGGCATTAGAAACGTATACACACACAAGGTTCAGAGGTTATCATGATATACAGTTTCAGAGTTCAAAATATAATATTTTTTCAAAAACAGTTCAGAACTTAAATACAAAGATTTTGAAAACAGTTCAGAGCTTAAAAAAGGCATTTTGAAATCCTCAATATCAGATTGTCATTACAAAGCATGTAATGCATGCCACTAAATTGACCAATCTCCTACGCTCTCTTCCTGAAGCACTACAAAGCCCTAAAAAGCAAAGTAATTTCGCTTCTTCCAACAATTGATTTATCATTATTCTTCCTCCCCCTTTGTCATTATCAAAAAGAGTGTATAAGCAATTAATAGCAATTGCAACGTCCAATGCAGTCAAGTCAGAAGTGGTTGAACACATTTATGACATTGGCGTTGAAATGAGCTTATAAAAGGAGAGAGACCTAGTCATTGTATTCACACAGAATAATCTTAGGTTGTAATAGAGCAATTGAGAGAGAAAAATGAAACGCTTAGAAAAGAAAAAGGTAGATTCAAAGAGAGTTAGTCAAGATAGGAGAAAACATACGAATAGATCAAGAGAAACAAAGCCAGTGTCTGAAAAAGAAACAAAACACAGTTCCGAGTCTGAAGAAACAACTTGGGACCCTGACTGGTTTGAGTTTCTGAAGACATATCCTCCTGAAGAAAAATAATCTGATATCCAAGGCTTTAGAGGGGCTAGTGTCTTCCCTTGAAGAAAAATAATCTGATGCATCAGAATAGGTTTCTTCATGGAAGACGACCAACCAGTTGGATGACTCCAACTCCCCTCTTCAAAGGTCATATCAAGGCTGCTGCCACAATATGTCCTTAGGAAGCATCCAGAAAATAGTCTTTAGGAATTTTTATATGTAATCAGAACCTACGTTCTTAATGAAATAAAGTTCAATTGCTTTGGCTTGTTTAATTTGATTCTCTTATTATGTTTCTTCTCTTGTTATGCAATTTGATTCTTTAAGAATAACCAAATATTGTACAAATTGAGAAACAATTTTATGAATAGAAACACAAGAGTTTGAAATACCAATTGAAAAACTGTTTTTAAATGTTATAAACTTAAAATTTTTGAAAGCCAATTGAAGAATAAAAAAGATCATAAAAGATTAAACCTCAATTGAAATAAAAAGCTATCAAAAGTGAAAATCTGACACCCTGTAGACAGATGCTACGCAAGATGCTACAGCAATGTTCGTAGCAATAAATCACAGAAAATAATGCAGCAGTAAAATAGTAGAACAGTAAAAACACAGTAGGTTTGTTAACCCAGTTCGGCGTAATCACGACCTACTCTGGGGGATACCAATCCAGGAGGAATCCACTATAATAGTACTAGTTGTAAGTTCTCAGCAAACGCCCCGTTTACAACTTATCGCCTAGCTACTACCCGTGCTATACTCTACCTAGGAACTCCTAGATATGAGACCCCGTCTCACTCCTATCAGAACAATATTCAGTATGTTACTCACTGTAACAGAAACTTTGAATCACTCAAACAAACCTACCTCCGTGCTTAAAAGCTTTGGAGCAAGTTCACACAACCTATTCTCCGTGCTTAAAAGCTTAAGAGAATTAAACAATACAACTCGATAAACCCAGTCCTAAACTTGCATCAAGATGACACAAGGAAGGCTCACAATAAACAAACAAAACTCTAAAACCCTAAAAACACACACGGTTTAGTAAACATGGTTTTAGATACTTTGAAACAATGATTTAGACCTCATATATATAGCCTTGAGATAGCAGGTACTTGTTGCACAAGAAAAGCCTTCAGAATAAATCTGGACCATTGAGATAATCAACACAAAGATTTACTTCAAATATTCTTCAAAGATTGTCTTCAAAAAGATTTACTTCAAATAAATATTCTTCAAAGATTATCTTCAAAAAGATTAACTTCAAATATATATTCTTCAAAGATTGTCTTAAAAAAGATTTACTTCAAATATATATTCTTCAAAAAGATTTACTTCAAATATATATTCTTTAAAAGATTTACTTCAAATATATATTCTTCAAAGATTCAATTATATTATTGAGATAAATAATATAAACCTCCTTCATAAACTTAAGGAGCAAGGCGCAGCTTGGTCTATTAAAACGTGCTCAATCTTTTATTCTGAAACAGATCTTTCTGAGATTTTGTATAAAAAATCTGCGCAACACAGTAGCATTAATGATGTACTTCATATGCTACAGCATCTTGTCCAGCATCTTGGCTAGAGTTAGTTTTTGCAAAATTGTAGCCAACATACAAAAACCCAACAATCTCCCCCTTTGGCAAATTTTGGCTAAAACAACTTTAGACCAGTTTGTGGAGAGATGCAGATCATACATTCCTTCGAGTCAACATAAACATCAGAGGCATGCAACAGCGGATCATACACATCTAGCCTCATGAAGTACAACTAGAGAGAAATAAACTCTCATAATAGTGGATTCAAAAATAAAACTCCTTCATTTCATGCTGTGGAAAAATAAATTCCACACATATTAGGAAAAATAAATTCCTATAGAGTCATATAGTCATACATGCATGCATGGAATCTGAACATTCATCAACAGTAGAAAAATACTCCCCCTTAGTTCATGCATGGAAATGAGATTACTCCCCCTCAAACCTGTATATCATTATCAGACAGAACATGCTATACCAGATGCTATAGCATTTGAAGTCACATCATGCACAAAAACAGAACACTTTCAGAAAATCAGAGATATATTACTCCCCCTTTTTAGGCATAAATTTGTCAAAGAGTATAGGAGCAATACGTAGTACCAGAACAGAGAACCATAGAGAACCAGAGCAAAGAGACATAGAGTTGCAGGTGCAATCAGAATCAGGGCATAGCCCACACAATAACTTCCAAAATATCAAGCAGAACAAACAAGAGGACTTGCATCAGAATGCTCTTCCTCCACCTCAGTATCACCACCTACATCATCTGCATCATCTTCCTTACAATTTGTTAAGCACATCAGGGAAGAACCCCACAAATCGTCCTCTATCAAACACTTTCTCACCACCAGAAACATCCTTCTTATCACCAACAGACACAAAATTCTTACTAATTTTTCAGATGTTTCAACACTACCCAAAATAGCGTGCATTACCAAATGGAGGTAAAAGATAGTAGCAGTCGCACGCCACACTAGCAATAATTGCTATAATTCTTCAAATAGGCAAAGACCAAGTTTGCCTCGCAATTTTTCAAATTGAACAGCATCTAGAGCTTTAGTAAATATATCCGCTAGTTGTTCTTCAGTGCCTACATGCTCAAGAGTAACAATTTTGTCTTCTACAAGATCTCTTATGAAGTGGTGCCTAATATCAATATGTTTTGTCCTACTATGTTGAATAGGATTTTTTGAGATATTTATGGCACTAAGATTATCACAATATAATGTCATGACATCTTGCTCCACATTATACTCCTTCAACATTTGTTTCATCCATAATAGTTGAGAACAACTGCTTCCAGCAGCTATGTACTCTGCTTCAGCTGTAGATAATGAAACACTGTTTTGCTTCTTACTGAACCAGGATATGAGATTGTTACCTAGAAAGAAACATGCGCCAGATGTGCTTTTTCTATCGTCTGCACTTCCTGCCCAATCTGCATCACAGTAACCTACTAGAGTAGAATTTTCACTATGACAATAAAGAATCCCATAATCACAGGTGCCATTAACATACTTTAAGATCCTTTTTACTTGAGCAAGATGGCCCATCTTGGGTTGAGCTTGGTACCTAGCACATACTCCAACTGCAAAAGTAATATCAGGTCTACTAGCAGTTAGATATAATAAGCTTCCAATCATACTCCTATATAGGCTTTGATCAACATCAATTCCTGTTTCATCTTTGGTAAGCTTCAAATGTGTTGCTGCAGGAGTTCTTTTGTGATTTCCTCCATCCATACCAAATTTCTTCACAATATTTCTAGCATACTTACTTTGAGAGACAAATATGGTGTCTTCCACTTGCTTTACTTGTAGTCCAAGGAAGTATGTTAGCTCTCCTACTAAGCTCATCTCAAATTCTGACTGCATTTGCTGCACAAAATGTTGTACCATCTTACTTGACATTCCTCCAAAGACAATGTCATCAACATATATTTGAGTTATAATGAAATCACCTTTTTCTTTCTTTACAAATAGGGTTTTGTCATTCCCTCCTTTCTTGTACCCTTGACTTAAGAGAAATTCAGTGAGCCTTTCATACCATGCCCTAGGGGCTTGTTTTAGGCCATATAGGGCTTTCTTCAATTTGTAGACATGATTTGGGAGAGTGGGCTCTAGGAATCCTTTTGGTTGTTCAACAAAGACTTCTTCATTTAAATACCCATTGAGAAAGGCACTCTTCACATCCATTTGGAATAATTTGAATTTTAAGATGCAAGCAACTCCTAAGAGAAGTCTTATGGACTCAAGACGAGCAACAGGTGCAAATGTCTCATCAAAGTCAATTCCTTCAATTTGAGCATAATCTTGAGCAACAAGTCTGGCCTTGTTTCTGGTGACAACTCCATTTTCATCAGACTTGTTCTTGAATACCCATTTAGTACCAATCACATTTACATTTTCTGGTCTTTGAACCAAATCCCACACTTCATTCCTTTTGAACTGTTCTAGTTCCTCTTGCATCGCATTTATCAAACACTCATCAGTCAATGATTCCTTCACATTTTTTGGCTCAATCTTAGATACAAAGCAAGCATTTGAGATAATATCATTCATTCTTCTTGTAGAGATTCCTTGGTTAGGATTACCAATGATGAGATCAGAGTGATGATTCTTTTGGATCCTAATGGATGGACCTTTCTTAGGTGGAACACTCATAGGCCCAGTTTCAAAAGCTTCCATGTTGTTTTCATCTTCTTTTACATTTTCA
The DNA here is from genome assembly GCA_951799995.1 of Trifolium subterraneum. NCBI lineage: Eukaryota > Viridiplantae > Streptophyta > Magnoliopsida > Fabales > Fabaceae > Trifolium > Trifolium subterraneum. The sequence continues at coordinate 17,235,199 of OX637461.1, forward strand.
AATGCTTCAGTTGATGAGTCAGATGCTGCAGCATCTTCACCCGCATCTTGCATCCCGCTTTCTACATGGTCAACTATCATAACATTGCTAGACTCCATCATTACTTTGGTTCTGGAATTGAACACTCTATAGGCTCTACTGTTGGTGGAATAGCCTAAGAATATTCCTTCATCACTTTTAGGATCAAGTTTTCTTCTTTGTTCTCTGTCAGCCAAGATGTAAAATTTGCTTCCGAACACATGGAAATATTTGACTGTAGGTTTCTTGTTCTTCCACAGTTCATACAAAGTTGTGTTGGTTCCAGTCCTTAACGTAACTCTATTGTGGATGTAGCAGGCTGTATTCATGGCCTCAGCCCAGAAGGAGTATGGTAATTTCTTTGCATGAAGCATGACTCTAGCTGATTCTTGTATAGTTCGATTTTTCCTTTCAACCACTCCATTTTGTTGTGGTGTGATGGGAAATGAGAACTCATGCTTCATTCCCTCAGATGCACAAAATTCAGAAAACCTTGAATTTTCAAACTCCTTTCCATGGTCACTTCTTATCCTTAAAATTACACTATCTTTTTCTCTTTGAAGCTGAACACATAGATCTTTAAAGATGTCAAAAGTATCTGATTTTTCTTTGAGAAAATTGATCCAAGTGTATCTAGAGAAATCATCAACAACAACATAAGCATACCTTTTTCCTCCTAAGCTTTCGACTTGCATCGGTCCCATAAGATCCATATGAAGTAACTCAAGGACTCTTGTAGTTGTGGAATGTTGTAGCATCTTGTGCGGCATCTTGGTTTGTTTTCCAATTTGACATTCACCACAGATGTTACCTTCTGCAATTTTAAGCTTAGGTAGTCCTCTAATAGCTTCCTCAGATATTGCCTTTTTCATGCTCTTCAGATTTAGATGTCCTAACTTTTGGTGCCAAAGTGTTACCTCATTTTCTTTTGCTATGAAACATGTTGACAGATTTGCTTCCTCTTGAGATACCCACAAGTAGCAATTGTCTTTGGACCTCACACCTTTCATGAGTAATTCATCATTCTCACTTGTGACAAGATACTCAGCTTTGGTGAAATTTACCTTCAGACCTTGGCCACACAATTGACTAATGCTAATCAAATTAGCAGTTAATCCTTTTACAAGTAGCACATTATCAAGTTTAGGTAAGCTTTTGTTGATTAGCTTTCCTACGCCAATGATCTCCCCTTTGGCTCCATCTCCAAAAGTCACATTGCTAGTTGAGTAAGATTTGATATCAGCAAGAAATCTATCATCTCCAGTCATATGCCTCGAGCACCCACTGTCAATGTACCAGTCTTCTTTTGAAGAGGCTCTAAAAGAAGTGTGAGAAATCAAACCTGTAACCTGATTTTCAGTTTGTTTTTCATCAACTTTGGCTTTTATAGTGATGTTCTCACTTTTGACTTTCCATTCTTGTTGAATCATTGGTGTTGGCTCAGTTTGTTGCTTCTCCTGAGGGTACCCATACAGCTTATAGCAAAATGGCCTTATGTGCCCCTTTCTACCACAGTAATGACATCTCCAAGGACGGTGTTTCTTATAGTGAGAATTGCCATGATGCTTCATAGGACGCTTATAGTAAGAATTGTCATGATGCTGCGTAGGATGCTGGGGCACCTTTCGTGACACCCTGTAGACAGATGCTACGCAAGATGCTACAGCAATGTTTGTAGCAATAAATCACAGAAAATAATGCAGCAGTAAAATAGCAGAACAGTAAAAACACAGTAGGTTTGTTAACCCAGTTCGGCGTAATCACGACCTACTCTGGGGGATACCAATCCAGGAGGAATCCACTATAATAGTACTAGTTGTAAGTTCTCAGCAAACGCCCCGTTTACAACTTATCGCCTAGCTACTACCCGTGCTATACTCTACCTAGGATCTCCTAGATATGAGACCCCGTCTCACTCCTATCAGAACAATATTCAGTATGTTACTCACTGTAACAGAAACTTTGAATCACTCAAACAAACCTACCTCCGTGCTTAAAAGCTTTGGAGCAAGTTCACACAACCTATTCTCCGTGCTTAAAAGCTTAAGAGAATTAAACAATACAACTCGATAAACCCAGTCCTAAACTTGCATCAAGATGACACAAGGAAGGCTCACAATAAACAAACAAAACTCTAAAACCCTAAAAATACACACGCTTTAGTAAACACGGTTTTAGATACTTTGAAACAATGATTTAGACCTCATATATATAGCCTTGAGATAGCAGGTACTTGTTGCACAAGAAAAGCCTTCAGAATAAATCTGGACCATTGAGATAATCAACACAAAGATTTACTTCAAATATTCTTCAAAGATTGTCTTCAAAAAGATTTACTTCAAATAAATATTCTTCAAAGATTATCTTCAAAAAGATTAACTTCAAATATATATTCTTCAAAGATTGTCTTAAAAAAGATTTACTTCAAATATATATTCTTCAAAAAGATTTACTTCAAATATATATTCTTTAAAAGATTTACTTCAAATATATATTCTTCAAAGATTCAATTATATTATTGAGATAAATAATATAAACCTCCTTCAGAAACTTAAGGAACAAGGCGCAGCTTAGTCTATTAAAACGTGCTCAATCTTTTATACTGAAACAGATCTTTCTGAGATTTTGTATAAAAAATCTGCGCAACACAGTAGCATTAATGATGTACTTCATATGCTACAGCATCTTGTCCAGCATCTTGGCTAGAGTTAGTTTTTGCAAAATTGTAGCCAACATACAAAAACCCAACAAAAAGTTTAAAGAATCAGACAAGAAATAGAAGCATCTAGATAAAAACATAGTGAATAAATATTTCAGAATAGCACAAAGAAGTCAAAATATACAAAAGTATAGACTCAATCCTATCAATGTGCCTAACAAAATATTAATCAGCAGATAATCAATTAAACATTCAAAGAAATCCTAGGGTTTTATTGAGGACGACTACAGAGAAAAGCTAAGGTTTTCATGATCTCCTTCTGATTTCCATTAACTTCCTCCATCAGTTCAATGTATTTGTCCACTTTGGCTTCAATCCTTTCAATGTCATCTTCATAAACTGGATTCCTCAGATACTCTTGGTTGGTTGTATTAGCTCCCAGATTGTCTTGAATAGGTTCATTCAGATCTTGCTCAATTGAAGCTAACATATCCCTCAGGTTTTGCTCAACATTTTCTCTTATAGCAGAGGATTCAGATTGATCCCTCTCTGTGTCCTTCTGAGTCTGAATGACATCCTCAACAATGACAGTTTTTCCCTTGTCAAACTTCTTCTGCTCTTCAACATCTGCCTCCTGAATACTATACAGCCCTTTCACCAATTCCTCAGTCAGACTTACCCATTCAGCAGCATACTCAGATGAAGGCATATCACATTGCCTTAGGTCATGAAGACCATGTATCTGACTAAACAAGTTGTTGCATTTACTCAAGATATCAGGGTCATTTGAGTTGGTTGGGTGATGTTCAGTGGTTAAGGGTGTAATGGTGTGTTGAGGTGATGTTTGAGGTTGTTATTGTTGTTGAGGTCTAGGGCAGGTTTGATCAAAGCTCTTGAGATGGAAATCATCCACATGAAGTTCTTTGACCATAGCATCAACATGGTTTTATGGTGGGGAGTTCTGCGTTTCTTCTGAAACAACAGGTTCAGTATGTTCTGAAACATCAGAGTGATGTTCAAGTTCTTCAGTGTTTTGTTGTTCAGGTTGTGTTTGATTTTCAGGATCTTGATGTTTAGAGGGTTGGTGATCCGGTGGTGTTTGGTGTTCAGATGGTGTATGAAGTTTTGGGGGTGTTTGAACTAGGGGTGATCATATCCGGACCAATCCAAAAGTAAAACCGCAAACCGAACCAATCCAAACTGAAACCGCAAAAAACTGTATTTAGTTTAAACCGCACGGATAATTTTTCATCTAAACCGCACAGTTTGGTTTGGTTTGCGGTTTTCATTATAGAAAACCGAACCAAACCGTAATACTTAACTTAACTCTATCAATTAATTACAATCAACGTATTACCTACTCCAACTTAGCAAGCTCAACCCAAATTGAGTCCATAAAACAGTAGGCTGTGAAAACATATCATTTAGTATTAAAAATAAGTTCTGATGTATATACAATTTATGTATATGCATATTATATCATGTAAACAATAAATCAATTAAAATTTCCTATGTTTATTTGGTAACAAGTTGGTAATATCGTCATATTTTTTATATCGCAATAAACCGCACCAACCGAACCGATCCTAACCGCGTTGGTTTGGTTTGTTTTGGATTGGATGACTTTTTAAAAACCAACCGAACCAAACCGAACCGCATGTATTTTTTGTTGGAACAAAATATGTGTTAATACACACCCTTAGGTTTTGATGATAACAAAGTATTAAATGGACAATTGATGGTACTAATGTTTAAATTAAGTGCAGGAGAATTCAACGTTATATCAAGAGCACACTTAATTTAGACTCTGATGAAACCTATGGAAGTCTGAATATTTACACTCTGAAAGAGTTCAGAAGCGACAACGTGGTCAGGAGCTAAACAAAGTTCAGAAGCTCAAAGAGGATCAGAACATCTGAAGGAGTTCAGAAGCTCAGAGAAGTTCAGAAGCTCAAGGATGTTCAGATTCCTACAAGAGTTCAGATGCTATCTGCTAGTCATGAGTCATTCAGAGGATGAAGACGTTCAGAAGCTGAATTGCGAAGGACTATGAGAGGCCAACCATTCAAGACCAATCAGACTCCAAGTTACCAAAGGTTCATCAGAAGCAAATGAATTCCCCAAATCATCAGAAGGGCTACATTAACTACATTTATCAAGCCTGATGATTTGTTCTAAGGTCAACTAATTGCAACGGTCACAAAGGATGTGATCCCTCTCTTTCTAGGAGCTAGTTGTACCTTATTACTGTACTATTGGACAAACAGTATAGATGAAGCCTCTCTGCAAAAGAAGACGTGGCTTTACTCAACGGATCTTCAAAAGACTACAGCTGTCCATTTTACAACGGGAATTTCTCCAACGTCTCAATGTCTTTCTCAACTAATATAAATATGCCATATTGATGACTAGCGCTCTTCATTAGAAAACATCTCTCAGAAGAAAGTGAGAATTTGAATTGTAATAGAAAACATCTCTCAAATGAAGTGAGCATAGAAACTAGCTTAAGCCTCTGAAGTTATTATGTTTGTAATAAGTTTAAGCTTACAAATTAGTACAAAGTCTTCTGCTTAGTGTAGAAGCTCTTCTGCTTAGTGTAGAAGCAAGAAAGTCTTCTGCTTAGTGTAGAAGCACATAAGTCTCAATCTTAGTGATTAGAGCAACGAAGTCTTTTGCTGAGTGTAGGAGCAAGGAAGTCTCTCTGTCTTGTGTGACTAAGAGCAGGAAGTCTTGAGCCTGTGTGCTTGAGCAAGGAAGTCTCTGATCTTGTGTGATCAGAGCAAGGAAGTCTCTCTGTCTTGTGTGACTTAGAGCAGGAAGTATTAGGTCTTGTGTGACTTGAGCAAGGAAGTCTTGAGCTTGTGTGCTTGAGCATCTATTGTAATCTTTGTGATTATAGTGAACTCTCTTGGAAACAAGGGGACTGGAGTACTCTCAATTTGTGAGGGGAACCAGTATAAATTGTTGTGTGTTCTTCTCTCTCTCACTCTCTCATTTACTCCTTCATCATTCATTTAGTCATAAGTTAATTGTGTGAACAATCCGCTGTGCTTTAAAGACTCTGATAAGATTTAAATATCTTGGAAAGTTTTTAAATATCCAAAACACAATTCAACCCCCCTTCTTGTGTTTTCTCCACGCACCTTCACAACCAACATGTGAGAGTCAGTAGGTGAGTCAAGGAATTGACTAAGCTTGCTTACAACATAAGATATCTCAGGCCTAATGTGTGTCAAATATAACAATCTTCCAATTAGTCTTCTATAAGTAGTAGGATCACTGATGAGATTGCCAGAAGACTTGTGTAATTGTAGTTGAGCTGCACAGGAGTGCTAGTGGGTTTGGCTGCAAGTAAACCTGAGTCTTGAAGAAGATCCAATGTATACTTTCTCTGGCATAGTGAAATTCCAATAGTAGATCTTGCTACTTCAAAACCCAAAAAATATTTCAAGGAACCTAAGTCCTTAATACTGAATTTTGCATCGAGTAGGGCTTTGAGATGATGAATTTCAGCAAGATCAGTCCCTCCTAATACCAAATCATCAACATATACCAAAATAGCAGTAAAACCAGTAGTTGATTGCTTGGTGAATAAGAAATAAGTTTAGCCTTAGATTGTACATCTTTGCTTCTCATGTTAAATTATATCCATGCGATGGAAAAATGTTTCGGTCAATTAATCTTCACCTACATTTGTTAAATAATTTATTTAGGGAGGCAAGACACTAAATTATCATTATTTCCCCACATATCTTATTCAAATTTTTATTACATTAAAGGGTGGTGTTGACTCACAATTATTGCATTTAATCCTTTGATTCTCTCTTAACTCATATGCATTATTCCTTTCTTTTGTCAATTGTGCCTTACGACCAGTTTTGAGTCTAAGTTCTTAGCCAAACATGCTTCTCATATTCATTTCCTCTTAATGTAAAATTGATTGCACAAAATGATGAGTAGTTGTCATCGGTATAATAATGATATGCCTTGAAGGAAATTATAGCAAGTACATCTCTCCCTCTTGCTTGTTTATACCTACACCTCTTTCTTTCACAAAGTCATTCTTTTATTCACTAGTTCATATAATCCCCCCAAACAAAGAAAAATCAATAAGTGTCAAACTCTCCCTTCACAAACAAAACAAAACTCATGTAAAGCTAGCTTCCTCCATCATTCAAGTTATCGTCAAGCTTTATTCTTAACCTCATTCTTCGCGGATTCAATTGGTGTTCAGGACACGTGGTTCCTTGCTTTCAATAATCGGATCGTCAAACAAAACTCTGGAGTGAGAGATATCTTGCGTGCACTATAGCTGCAAATTTAAACTTAAAGTTGTGTTAGGAAGTAAAGCGCCTAAGGTAAGGGCTTTTTCCCCATACATGATAACACGCATAATGCACTATTATTTTGACTCGACTTACACCTGTTTTGATCTCGATTTTTTATAGTTTTTATGCTTTTGTGTCGGTATTTTGTTATGTTTCAGGTAATTTCTATATAAAAGTCGATGTGCGAGAAAACATTGAAAAATGGCAAAAACGAGAGCAAAAGACACATTCTGCAATGTCATGACGGACCAGCACGTGGTGACATGTCAAAGCCAACTCATCACAATTGAAAAAGAAAAGAAAAGTAAAAAAATAGAAGGAGAAGAAAAACGTGGCTTTTAGCCAAGTACATGAGTCATAGCACTACTCCTTTAGTCTCTCCACTTCTCCTACATTTTAGGAACCAATCTCCACTTGATTTTACATTATAAATTGGATGTGGCAGTTATGAAAAAATCATCCAAGCTTTCTATTATTCAGAGCATAAAAATCACTTATTTTAAAATCACTAAATTTTTCGGTTTATGCAAAACAGGTTCTAATTTCTTTGGCTTATTTACTTAATTGTTGCAATTTACTTATTGTTTTTGCGTTCAATTTATGCACTGTTTATGCGTTTTATGCACGGTGTATGCGTTAAATTTATGCACGTACAGAACCTGACAAGCTATTTCAATTGCCAAGTTTTTCTTTATTGCTACTGTGCGTTTGTTTTTGGTTTCTGCTACTTTATTCATTTCTTATTTTACAAATGAAGCATTCCTTTAATATTTGTTTATTTATTATTATAATTATGTCTGAATAGATTTTTTATAGAGACCGGAATGTAAGGATCATCGTACCAACGGTATTCCACTGAGTCAAAAATAAATGTTTATAACGAGAATTGTTTAAGGCCTGAATAAATTCTGTTTTTAAAACTCATAGTTTCCTGCGAAAGTAGAAACACAGCGATATCGGTTTCAATTTGAAAGAATGAAAACTTTATCTGACCGTAGAAAAATTCAGTTTTTGATTTAAAACACTGTGAAAGCAACTTTTCATCAATTAGGAAGAAATCAGTTTTCAAAAAGGTAATTTTAAGAGTATAAGCGGACACGCGAGAGCGGGCGTTTATAAGCTTAAAATCCGGTACCAGACACGCGACGGCTGGCGGTACATTTAAATTAATTTTTCTACCTTAAGCAACTTTTTGAGTAATTAAAAGTAATTATTTTCATAAAAGAGATTTTCACGCCGTAACACGTTGGACACGCGAAAGTGGACAGTTAGATTACGTAGTAGAATCTATTTTAAAACTTAATCTTTTTTTTACAAGAAAATATTTTCTGATTATAAATATAAAATACGACTCAGTGATACCAACAGTCGATGAGAGTTTCATTTCGGCCTCTTGTCAATTAAAAAAGTAATTAAAATAGTTTATTTTCTATTTTTCAAAAAAAAAACTATTTCGTGCGCCTTAGATAAACAACGTGACAACAAAATACGGTACTTGACATTGGTCTCTGTGGGAACGATAACTTTTTATATTAAAACCGACATAGCCGTATACTTGCGGCCTATCAATACACTCATACTCATGAGATTAATGTTATGAAATACTGGTATAAACTCTTGTCATTTAGAAAGATAAGAAGGTAAAATATTATTTAAGGAGGTAAAGTTGGAATCTTTCAAACATTTTGTGTATGAGTATGTGATGTGGACGAAAAATAAAAAGGTTATGAAAGTCTTAATTTGATTGTGAATGGAAAGTTTGGTAAATAAAGTGTGGACCGTAATAAGTTTGAAAAAGAAAGAAAATGATTTTATAAAAGTTGTGGTTTATCATGTGTACATGATTGTGGTGTAATTATTTGACCTCTTTGTGGTGTGTTTGTGATTGGAATTTGTATGATATTGGTATATCATCATGACATGGCATTTTTGCATGTGGTGTGCTCCAGCCTTGTGCGTAAGGGGGTACGTGATTATCTTATTTTGTGGTGCTCCAGTCTTGTGCGTAAGGGGGTACATGATTTTCCCCATTGGTATGGGTGACTATATCCGGATCATTTAGTTTTAGGAGCATGCATTTTTGCATTGTTTTTGTGCCTTAATATTTTATGAACTCGTTTATGGAAAAGAATGGTCCAAATGTGTCTAGTTAAAAATAATATATATAATTTAAAAACTTTTTATTCTTTTTGATTGAGAAGTTTTTATGCATTTTATTTTATGACATTTTTCTCTGCGTCAGTATGAATCAATTTGGATAAGGAAATTGACCCTTACATGATTATTGTTGTAGGTACTAAAGATAATGTGTGAAGTTGATATGTTGTTTGTACGCGCGCGGGAATAAACAAATATGGGTTCTTATGAATTTGTAATTTAAATGAAACATTTTTTTTTCATTGAAGAATTATTATTTATAAGTTTTTGAATAATTATTATTTTAGAGGTTATCCTTTAGAAAGAAAGAAAAAATAGTCACACCTTTTAAAGAAACAAAGTTTTTATTATGTAAATTATTTATCAAAATTTTGGATGTTACAGCTAGCCCGTTTCAAACCATATAAGGACCTTTGTAACTTGCACACAAAGTCAGGTTGAGCTAGAAGCAAACTAAGTGGAGGCTTCAAGTAAACTTCTTCATTTAGATCACCATGTAAGAAAGCAGTATTGACATCTAGTTGAAATAGTGGCCATTTCTGTGAAGCTGCTATGGCCAAGAAAGTTCTCACAGTAGTCATCTTTACCACTGGACTAAAGGTGTCTGTATAATCAATACCTTCTGTTTGTGTGAAGCATTTTGCAACCAGTCTGGCTTTATGTCTCTCTATGGTACCATCAGCATGAAGTTTTACTTTGAAAACCCACTTACATCCAATAGCTTTCTTATGTGGAGGTAATGTGACTAAATCCCAAGTCTTGTTTTTCAACAAAGCAGTCAGTTCAGTATTGATAGCAGTCTTCCAATGCTCATCACACATGGCCTCCTCATAGGTATTGGGTTCAATGAGGGTGGATATGTTAAGTATGTAGTGTTTGTGTGCATCAGATAGATGAGTATATGAAATAAATGTAGATAAAGGAAACTTACACTGAGAAGAAGAAGATGAAGCTGCTAATGATTGATGACTTGTATAAGTTATCAAGTTACAGTGATAGTCTTGTAAGTAACCTGGTGGATGGGATATTCTAAGGGATTTTCTAATTGGATTATCTATAGGTAGTTGTGTGGATGGTGAAGGATTGTTGGTGGAAGTGGATGTGGATGGTAGATTTGGGCTAGTGGAAGGTATAGGATTATTGTCTAAGGGTGAGAGAGAGATGGATTGGTTAGTATCAGGGATAGTGGAATGTGAGATGGGAGTTGGTTGAGATGTGGAAGGAGTAGAACTAGGGATATCAGTGTGAAGCATATCTAAGTCATCATAAAAGACGGGAGAATGAGTTACACGGGAGTTTTGGTCAGAGTTATCCTTATGTGACTTGATATTAAAGTAAGGAAAAATGTGTTAAAAAATTATAACATCCCTAGAGATAAAAATTTCTCTAGATTGTAAGTCAAATAGTATGTGTCCTTTAACACCAGTTTTGAAACCAAGGGACACACACTTTCTTGACCTGGAATCTAGTTTGTGTCTATTAGATTGAAGTGTTGATGCATATGCCAATGAGCCAAAAACTTTTAAATCATTTATATCAGGTAAGGAATCATAAAGCATTTGAAAAGGTGATTTTTGAGATAGAAAAGGTGTGGGAAGTCGGTTGATCATATGCACTGAGTGTCCTACAGCATGAGCCCAAAATATTTTTGGTAAATTGGATTGAAATAAGAGAGCTCTAGCAGTGCCTAAGATGTGTTGGTGTTGTCTCTCCACTATACCATTTTGCTGTGGAGTGGCAACACATGAACACTGATGAATTATGCCATTTACACTATAGAAATCTTTAAGCAAAAATTCTGGTCCATTGTCTGTTCTAATGCATTTAATGCTAGTGTTAAATTGTGTTTTGACCATAGCATGAAAAGCTTTTAAATGATGGGAAGCTTCTGATTTCAATTTCATGAGGTAGATCCATGTGAATCTGCTTCTATCATCAACAATGGTTAAGAAGTATTTAAAACCTAACATGGATGGGGTTGATAAGGGTCCCCATATATCCATGTGTACAATGTCAAAATTAGAAGCAGATACAGTGGAACTATGAGTAAATGGAAGCCTTTTTTGTTTGGCAAAGAAACATGCATCACATGGATTAGAAGATTTAGAGAATTTAACAAAGGGAAATTTTTTATTGATTTCAATCAATTTGTCAACAGAAGGGTGACCAAAGCGCCTATGCCACACATTACATTCATCATTTTTGTGTGACTCTAAACTATTGTTACATTTGGTCTTATTGACATTGTTGATACAAGATGTAGAGGGAATTTGTCCTAAGCTAACTGTTGGTGTTTTGAGGATATACAAGCCATGAATCATCTCAGCTACACCAATCATCTTCTTTGATGAACTCTCCTGTATCACACATTTCTGATCATTAAACATCAAAAAACAGTGCAAATTATTGGTTAGCAAGAGAAGTGGGACAGAAATGAGATTGAAAGAAAAATGTGGAAAATATAAAACATCAGTTAAGTATAGGTTTTTATCAAATACAATTGTACCAGCAAGAGAAGTGGTAACAAGGGTTCCATTTGGTAGTTTCAAGCTGATGGGTGAAATTTGTTTTAGGCATTGAAAAAATTTGAGATAAAAACATATATGATCTGTTGCACCAGTGTCAAGAATGAATTGATCTGAGTTATTAGTGATAGGAATGGTGCATAAAATACCTGAATTTGTGGTCACATGGTTTAAGCTATGAGAAGAAGATGATGATGAGCCTTGAAGGAGAGCTAACAAAGCTTTGTGCTGATCTGCAGTGAAGAAGAACTTTCCTTGTTCATTGTCATTATTACCTTCATCATAATTGGCCATGGGGATGTTTTCATCATCACCACCTATGTTAACACAGTTATTAGTAGCACCATTGCCCTGATTAGCAGCACCATTGCCCAGAAGATGTTGCATGTGTGGAGGTACACCATATTTTCTCCAGCAATTTTCAACAACATGGTTTGTCTGACCACAATGAGTGCACAATTTGTTGCCTTTTCCACGTCCACCACTGGGTCTACCACCTCTAGCACTACCTCTACCACGAGTTGAAGAACCTCTTCCAGCATAATAGGTTTGTCCAGAAACGGCTAAGAGTTTAGATTTATCAATAGGAAGGATTAAATGTCTTTCTTTTTTTTTTGAATAAGGCAAAACTTTATTAATTAAAGAACAAGGTACAAGAAGTACCAAGAAAGTTACACTACTACAAAAGCCAAAAACATAAGGAAAGTAGCAGACCCCTGGCTAACTCCCCCAACTAATACACAGGTTGAAATTCTAAAAGAATCCCAACAGACCACGCAACTCAACAGGCCCCTCCACAAACTAACCAACCCAAAACCAAGCACCGACCCACAGCAGCTCCAACGCCAGAGAAACCACCCTCTACTACCGCAAGCATAACCCCGGATCCCAGCACCATTCGTAAAACAAACAGACCGGGATATTATGTCGGCTCATCCCCCACCGCCACGATATGAGCTTAATCGCATCAGCCACCTGTTCCGAGTCTATCTCTCCATTTGAAAAAATAATGTTGTTTCTCGATTTCCAGATCATCCAAATTGTGGTGTGCCATATCAAGGCAAACCCATTCCGCACTTTCTTATTGGCAGCAGCCCCTAAGAAACAATCAAACAGCAGAAACAGGTTCGGTGGAATGACAATCACCAGGCCGAGCCACCGGAATATCCTATTCCAAACCTGACCTGCAAAATCACAAAAAAGGAACAAGTGCAAAACAGATTCCTCTCTATGACTACAATGCACACAATTCAAAGAACCATCATCAGGGTGGAAGCCACGAAGAGCAAGATTATCCTTTGTTGGTACCCGGTTCCGAAGGAGCTTCCAAGAGAAGGCAATGACTTTTGATGGTGCCGGACTTTTCCAAATCTTATTAAAAACACCGAGCTCCAGATCACTAAGCGCCGAAGCCGGGGAGAAAATACTCCCAAGGTACCTATAAACCGAGCTTACCGAGAATAGACCTCCCACCTCAAGCCGCCAACTCCACACATCATCCACCTCTGAGATAGCCAACTCCACCGGAAGCAACTCCCTCAAGCTAGCAAATAACTCATCCTCCCAAACAAACAATCTACGCCTCCAACCCAACTCCCACCGATACACACCATCCCTCTCCACCCATACATCACTTACCATTCCTTCTTGAAGCAATGAAATTGAAAAAAGACGCGGAAAACGATCACACAAGGGCATGTTACCCACCCAACAATCTAACCAAAAGCGCGTCGAGTTCCCGTTACCCAAACTTCTAGTAATATTACTTGCAAACCAACTTCCATCCTCCCTCATATCTAAACCACAAATATCTTTCCACCAAGTGGAGGCTCGGCTAGGAAGCCCATTCCCCATCCAATGCACATTGAGGCGAGCACAAGGGCCATATTTCGCAACTAACACCTCTTTCCATAAAGAAGAATCATTTTGAAGGAGCCTCCATCTCCATTTGATAAGGAGACTAAGATTTGCCTTCCCGACATCTCTCACTCCAAGACCCCCTTCGCACCTAGGCCTACACACCTCCTTCCAAGACACCCAACTAATCTTCCTCCCCCCCTTGACACCTCCCCAAAGGAATTCTCTTTGGATTCTAACAATTTTCTTAATTACAACCGCCGGCATCTTCAAAAAGGATAAGTAGAAGATTGGAATAGCATTGAGAACGGAATTAATAAGCACAATCCGACCTCCTAAACTCACATAACGGTGTCTCCAAGAACGAAGTCTTCTTCGAAGGTGATCAATTAAAGGATCCCACGTAGAACCTCTCCTAGGATTTGCCCCTACTGGAAGACCTAGGTAAGAGAAAGGGACCGCCCCTTGCTTACAATTAAGGAAGTTACAAGCCAAATCCATAAAATGAGAAGCAACATTAACTCCAATCAAGCAACTCTTCCAAAAATTAACCTTTAAACCCGACGCCAACTCAAACCCTCTCAACAAAGCTTTTAACGTCCAAAGATTTTCCAAAGAAGCCTCCCCGATGCAAAGAGTATCATCCGCATATTGAAGATGAGAAACCACTAACCCCTCGTTCCCAATACGGAACCCCTTAAAGAGATTCTTCTCCACCGCACTACGCATTGCCCCGGCAAACCCCTCCGCCACCAAAAGGAAGAGAAAAGGAGCAAGGGGATCCCCTTGTTTTAACCCTCGTTGAATGTTTATTTCCGAAGTTGGACTTCCATTCACAAGAACCGAGAGATTCCCGGAAAAAACACAAGCACGGATCCACTCAATCCATTTGCTATCAAAACCAAACCTCCTAAGCATATAGTCAAGGAAACCCCAATCGACGGAGTCATATGCCTTCTCGAAATCAACTTTTAGAACAAGGCATTCCTTCCCCGACTTCTTTGCATGATCAATCACCTCATTAACCACCATAACACCATCCACCAAGTTTCTACCACTAATGAAGGCCGATTGCGTCGACGCCACCACCGAATCTATCACCTTTGCTAACCGAGCCGCCAAGACTTTCGCAATCAACTTGTAGAGACAACCTAGTAAGGAAATTGGCCTAAACTCCCCTAAGGAGGAAGGGCATGTCACCTTCGGAATGAGGGCAATAAAGTAAGACAACATACCTTTTGGAAGGCAAGCATTTCCATGGAATTGGTCGAACATAATACGCACCTCCCCTTTCAACATAGCCCAAAAAGACTTGACAAAAGCAAAGTTGAAATCGTCCGGACCCGGACTTTTATTACCATCACACTTCACCACTACATCCTCAATTTCTTCCAACCCGAACGGAGCCGTCAATAATAAGTTATCCGAAACCGAGATACTAGGGAAGTCAACCCTATCCAACTTTGGCCTAGCCCAATGATAAGATGAAAAATGGTTTTTAAAGTAAGAAAGCACCTCTTCATTAATCTCCGAAGATTCCTCTACCCATCTATTTTCCACCTTTAAACAAGAAATAGCATTTCTTCTTTCTCTTGATTTAATGCAAGAGTGGAAGAATTTAGAATTAGAATCACCCTCCTTCACCCATCTAGCGTTAGACCTTTGTGCCGAAAGTACCTCCTTACTTTTAAGCAACCTCCATAAGTCTCCGAAGAGTTTCTTCCTTTCCTCCACTTCAAAAGGCGACAAAAAGCCATCTTCACCCCTTTTATCTTTATCTTTAATACAAGAAATAAGAAGTCTAATGGACTCTTCCATCTTACCGAACTCCCTCCTATTCCACTCCTTAATAGTCCCCTTCAACACCTTTAATTTCTCTTTTAGAATGTGCCCCATCCAACCCGTAACTTGCAAAGAACCCCAACGCTCTTCAACCACCCTTTTAAAATCCCCATGGAGAAGCCAATGGTTACAAAAACGGAAAGGCTTCGGGCCCGAAACAATACTACAACTTTTAAGCAACAAAGGACAATGATGGGACACATCCCTTGAGAGAACTCGAAGAATTTGAGCCCCCCACAAGGTCACCCACTCCTCCGAGACCAAAACTCTATCAATCCGGCTCATTGCCACGATTAAATGTCTTTCTTGCTGTACAAGTAAAGAGTAAACTTTGGTAATAGAAGGAAGAGGATCTATTAGCATGATTTGAGAACGTACAGCTGAGTATTGTTCATTCAATCCTTTCAAAAACCTAATGACTTGATCACTATCTCTGTAGGACTTCATCTTAGCAATAACAACAGAGTCACAATTGACAACACAATTGGTGGTAGGGATTGGACGGAAATTATCAAGTTCTTGCCACAATTTTTTCATTTTGGTAAAGTAAGTAGAAATGGTACTATCACCTTGCTTGAGGGAAAAGATTTCTTCTTGAATATTAGAGATGCGGAATACGTCCCCTTGGTAAAAACGCTCCTTCAGGTCCAGCCAAATTTCCAACGCAAAATCCATCCAAAGAATGCTTTGAGAGATTTCGGGCTCCACAGCATTGTTGAGCCATGACATGAGCATAGTGTTGCATCGATCCCAAGCAAGCGAGTCACGATCATCATCGTTGGGTCGAGGCAATGCACCATTGATAAAATGAATCTTGTTCTTCGATTTCAGCGCCATAGTCATCGCTCTGGACCAAGAATGGTAGTTAGCTCCAGAGAGAAGGGTAGAAACCAAGACAAGATTCGGATTTTCATTCGATGCAAGAAGTAAGGATTAAGGGTATCATTTTGATAACCCTTGTTCTGAGAACCTGAAGAACCAGCGCCATTAACGCTTCCATCCATAGACATGATGAAAAACAAAGGAGAAAGAGAGAAAAAAAACGAATAGCAAGCAAGGAGAGATTGAACAAAGAAAACGCAAAATCAATTGGTGATTTTGCAGAAAAAGATATAAAATGGAGAGGATGAAGTGTGTATGAAAAAATGAGTGATCAAGAGTGGCATAACCTCAGTAGAGGCTCTGATACCATGTGAAAAGAGTAATTGGTATGCCATTGAAGCACTAAGAAAGCTTGATCAGAGAAAGAAGAAACAGATTTAGGCATAAAGCAAAGCCAAGAGAGAAATTATTATTACACACTTGAGTTTCACAAAGGCTTACACCTAGTTATATATACATTGTTGATAAAGTGTTGCTAACCAACTAACTGAAAGCTATAACTAACATAACAGAATTTCAGCTAAGCATAACAGAAAATTGGTTAGTTAAGCAGATAACTTGTTGCACAAGTTACTGAGTGAAACTCTTAACATCTCTTCTGTCAACATGAGTAAAGCTACATTAACGGGTAATAGCTATTTCACAACTTACATCCATACTTTTAATTTTGATCTCTTTTCTTTGGAACCGGCACAATGGGGGTTTCTAATTCTTTCTATGGCACAAAGCTTTTTTTGAATGCTCCATTACCTGATGTAGCCAACTACATAGAAAGGTATTGGTGTGGTGGATTTTTTGCTTTAGTGTTGTATCCATTCCTCTCTCTAAATCTTATTTGTTTTTTGTTCTTTTTTTTTTCAAAAAAGAATGAATGTAGCCAATGTTGAATTGACACAAGTTGTTAGTCAAATGACTGGTCCACCAATTGTTAGTGTTGGGGATGATTTGCTACAGACACCAAGGATGACAATTGAAGATCTCATTGAGGCTACTGAGGTTACATATATATGGCTCAAGTTATTCTGCTTATTCTATATCTTTTCTTTGTTTTTTTTTATTATAACAATGTTGACACCTCCTATGTTTTTTGTTTGGTGTTTTTTCAGAAATGTATGGTTCTGTTTTAGCATGGGCATGTGAGTTTGATACCGATGTCGAGTGGTCTTACCAAGCTTGCACTCGATGCGCGTCGAGAATTAGTTTTATGGGAGGTCAACTCTATTGCGACAAGTGCAAGATGCCAAGGACTGCAGTTCCTAGGTGTGTTCCTTGGTGATTAAAATACATCATTCATTAAGATAATATTTTAGTATATTAGTTACTTTTATTGATTAGTTTTATCAATCACACTGCTATGCAAATTCACAGATACAAGGTCCATCTCCAAGTTATTGATAATACAGGGTCAATAACTTTTATAATGTTTGATCAAGTTGTTTCTCAAGTTTTGGGAAGATCTGCGCAAGACTTACTTGACCCCATGAACAATGTAAATCAAGTGTTGTATATACTTATTTATTTTGTTTGATTTTTCCTCTTTCAGTTGTATTTTTTGTTCTTTAGTAGTTAATTGCATTCTCTTTTCTTTTATAGGAAGGCAAGGGACTCCCTAAAGAAACTCTCAAGGGAGGTGATCCATCCAACAATGAAGAGGTTATTGTGTTAGACAATAAGCTTACAAGAAGGTCCTTGAGTCTCCATGATTTTGGCGAGGCTGCCGCCAAAAAATCATTTGTTCCAAATGAATGCACTAGCTTACTTGACTCGGTCGAGCCTCCAACATGCAAATCAGTCGGAAAGAGGACTGCCATTGTGGATGAGATTGATGTTTCTGCTATAAAGGAGACCAAAATAGCTTGTGTGAAGACTAAGAATTCCAAGTAGCTCCTTAGATATGCTATGTTTTGCTTATCAAAAATAAAGTGTGCTTTGTTTTACCATATGTTCCTCTCTTTGCATGTCTAATTATGTGTCTAGGATTTTATTTTGTTATGCTTTTTATTGGGTTGTCCCTTTGTTGTAATGTTCCAACCATGTCTTGGAACAATCTCTGTGTGGTACTACTTCTATTGTAATATCTACTTGAATAAAAAGTCTACTTATTACATATCAATTTATCTCCCAATGAACATTTTTAAGCAATAGTTAAGAAAACACCTCCAAACAATCTATTACCAAGATCTCTACATAACTACTAATAAATGATCCACCCTATAATCATTCCTATTAACTATCAGTCTATTTTTGGGTAATCACTGGGAAATAATCCATTCTATAAGCATCCCTATAAAGTAACAACCTAAACGTAAAAAAAAATAAAAATAGTAATGTGGTTTAGGCATAGATTTTGTGAAATGGAATTCTAAAAAAAATGTTAATCTTTGTCTTCTATCACTCAGTACTCATACATATTCTTTGACAATTTTACTCGCATATTGTTGTCACATAATTCGACTAAACAAGCAACTACAATTGATATGTTGATTGAGAATTCTACCAATCCATTCAAACTAATATGATCATCTATAAATGACATAATTTAATTATTTTAGTGATAGTTGACATTTTTTTTTTTTAAAAAAAGAAACAATAACAAGAAGTTACATATAAAAGAAACCAGTTATCACATATGGTGTCATTATTCATCCATTTTATGCAAAGTGCATAGACTGCTATCACTAACACTTTTGCATGTCTATTTGCTATGCAAATTCTACAAGTTCTATAAATACATAGATACACAATTACTCTTAACATCTTCTTGAAACAATGTATCCTTATACTTAAATACATTAACCAATTCCATTGTATAATGGATTCAACTTCTTCAAATGATTTTACAACTTGCAGCAGTCCAAAGAGGCTTAAAACCAATGGAGGTACACATTTTTTACACATAAGTTGTTTCTCTAGATATAACAATACCTTGCATGTCTTTTTTCCATTTTCTTTTAAAATGCTGCACTATTTTTCAAATCATGCATTGTTTATGTCTTAAGAAATATTTTCCTTTTCACTTCCGACCTCTGCACTCGGTGTTTACTCTAGCATATGATGTCCTTTTTTTGTCTAGATATTCCTATATTTTGTATTAAAATCACAAGATTTCTATTTGAATTTAGATGTTACTACTTCCTTGGTAGACATGGGTGATGTTAGCGAAATACCATGCACAACTAATGCTGAAGAGTTCGACATACCAACCAGTTCCGATATTAGTTTTGATTTGTTTTACTTCTTTGAGCCAGTTAAGTTTTTATCATGTTTCTTATAATTTGTTCATGCCATTATAATTGAATTATAGATGATGATGCTTCTTTTGCGAGTGACGATGATTATGATCAATTTATGCTTCCTGCTAATACAGGAGAGTGCAGTGTTCCTTCCAATCATCGTATATGTTTTAATCCCTCCTAATATGTTATTACTTCCTGTTTTCGCCTAAGATTGTTGAAGAATCTTCATCTAAGAAGAAGATTGCATTTGTTAGTGTTAGTAAACTTGATATGGTGAAAAAATCTCCTTCAATGCCAAGTATTTTTTTTTTATATATATGATGGCGAAGATGATATAGAAGTGATTAAGTATGAGGAAATTGAAGTAGAAAATGAGATTTGTGGTGTTAATGGACGATAACTTTTTGCAAAAGCTGAAGCTTTTATTGGAAATTTCTATAAGCAATTGAAGATGCAAATAGAAGAGTGTTATGCTTAGAAAGTATATTTAGGACTGGGTTAACTTTTTCTTGAGAATAAATCATTCTATAGTTAATGTAGTCCTAGCTTTATCATTCGACATGCAAATATATAGTTAACCCTTATGATGAATATACTCACTTACTAAACCGTTTTTTTCCCACTCCACACCACTAGATCTATTTGCACATTTTCCTAATAGGCATCTTAGATTTGTTTGTGCATTTTTGTTAATCTATTGGTTTCATTGTTGCTTTGGCAGTTCCTGAATTCACCCAATATTATAACATCGACCAGTCCACATGTAGGTGTCCAGATTATGGCGCGGTTATGTGGTTTGAAGAACGCATTAAACGAAGTTCCAAAAGAAATCCGAGATTTTCTTTGTGTCGTAGTCAAGGAGATATTGAAATTGTGCTTTACAACCGCTTACCCCATCCTCTGTATGATTTGTATCACACACTCGACAGAAGAAGTAATTTTTTTCTTGAAAATATAAGATCTTTCAATAGCATGTTGCTTTCACGTCAATCGGTGGTAGGATAGATACATCAGCAAATGATGGAAATGCACCTCCCATCTTTGTAATGAACGGCGAAAACTACCATCAGATTGGAAGTTTGTTGCCAATGCCGGGAAACCAGCCAAAATTTGCTCAATTATATATATATGATACTGATAACGAGATATCCAATAGAATGCACAAGAATCTGATACTGAAAACTACCATCAGATTGGAAGTTTGTTGCCAATGCCGGGAAACCAGCCGAAAACTAAGGATTTTAGGCAAAAGAGGTCATGACGGTCGGAGGTACAATCTTCCAACAGCTTCAGAAGTAGCTGCTTTGATTGTCGGTGATTTTGATTCTGCAGATTTTGAGAGGGACATAATTGTTGAAGAACGGTCTGGTCTCCTACAACGCTTTTCTACTTTTGAGCCAGCTTATTGGCCATTACAATATCCATTATTGTTTCCTAGAGGAGAGGATGGGTATAGAAGGGATATTGAATTTAGGGACAATCCTACGAAAGCTGCAAGGAAGAGGCAATTTATAACTCAATTGGAATGGGTGGGTTATAGGATCCAACAAAGAACGGTGGATGATTCAACTATTGTGTTTTCCAGGAGATTATTCCATCAATTTTTGGTTGATTCTTTTAGTACAATTGAGTCTGATCGGTTGAGATACTTGAGGAATCATCAACAAGAACTAAGAGCTGACATGTACAAAGGGCTTGCTGAAACAGTACTCAGAGGGGAGACTGATGCAACAAGCACCGGCAAACGGATAGTCTTGCCGGTAACTTTTGTTGGTGGTGCAAGGTATATGATACAAAACTACCAAGATGCTATGGCTATTTGTTCTTGGTCTGGGTATCCAGATTTATTTATAACCTTTACTTGCAATTACAAGTGGCCTGAGCTTATAGATCACCTGAAAACTTATCAATTGAAGTCTAGCGACCGTCCTGATTTGGTGAGCCATCTTTTTAAAATCAAGCTCGATCAACTTTTAAGGGATATAAAAAAAGGCGATATTTTTGGCAAGGTTAAGGCAGGTATGGTGTTGTTAATGATATTGTTGCTTTGTTGCGCTAAACATTTACCTTAATGCTTCGAGTATTGTATTTATGCACGTATATTTGTGTTGCAGTAATCTATACTATTGAATTTCAGAAGTGTGGCCTTCCTCATGCTCATATCTTGGTTTTCTTACAGTCCATATATAGAATCAGTGATCCCAGTGAAATTGACAAAATAACATCTGCTGAGATACCAAATAAAGATGATGATCCAGAGTTGTTTCATATAGTATCTACACTTATGATACATGGTCCATGCGGTGATCAAAATAAGAAATCCCCTTGCATGCAAAAAAACCGGTGTGTCAAATATTTCCCAAAGAAATTTGTAACAAGTACAGCCATTGATGCGGATGGTTATCCTATTTAAAGAAGAAGAGACAATGGTGTGTTCATTAAGAAAGGAGAATCATTTGTTGATAATAGGTTCGTTGTTCCATACAATAGACATTTACTTTTAAAAGTACAATGCTCATATTAATGTTGAATGGTGCAATCAATCAAGATCCATAAAATATCTTTTTAAGTATGTGAACAAAGGTCATGATAGAGTTACAACTGGGTTTTATCGTGACACCAACGATAGCGATGGATCACAAGTCATTGATGAAATCAAAATGTATTATGACTGTAGATACCTATCGGCTTCTGAAGCTGTTTGGAGGATATTTGTGTTTGATATTAACTACAGGGAACCATCTGTTGAAAGGTTGAATTTTCATCTTGAAGATGAACAACCTGTGGTTTATCCTGATGAAGCTTCGATTGAAGAGATTATTAGCAAGCCATATGCCAAATACACCAAATTTTTAGCATGGATGGATGCTAACAAGAAGTATCCGTACGCACGGACCCTTACCTACGGTGAGTTCCCTGCAAAATTTGTGTGGAATAAAGGATCGGCGGTGGACTCCACGTAAAAAAGGTTTCTCAATTGGCAGGCTGCATTTTGTTCCTCCTGGATCTGGCCAAAAGTTTTATCTGCGGATTTTGTTGAATTATCTTAAAGGTCCTACCTCTTTTGATGATATCAAAATAGTTGATGGTGTCAAATATGATAACTATAAGGACACGTGTTTTGCATTAGGTTTGATGGATGGTGATACTGAGTTTTCGCAATCAATTAAGGAGGCAAGTTATTGGGGTACTGGCAGTTTCTTGCGCGATATGTTTGTAAATCTATTGCTTTCTGGCCAATTGCACCGACCAAGTTTAGTTTGGAATGATACTTGGGAGTATTTGTGCGATGATATTCAGCAAAGACAAAGGCGACTTTTAAATTGTCAAGGTATTGTGTTTTTCATTATTCTTTATATTTTTTTATATATGTGCGTTTATCATTTATCATCGTTGTAAATCATGCAGAATTGGTATTAACTCCTGATCAACTAAAGAGCTATGCTTTGGTGGAAATGGAGATGTTGCTACGAAGCAATAACAAAAGTTTGAAAAATTATCCTGATATGCCACGTCCAGATGAAGGAGCGATTGTTGATGAAGGGAATAAGTTGATACTTGATGAATTGAATTATGATAGAGAAATGCTTACCCAAGAGCATCTTATGTTGATGTCCACAATGACTCTTGAGCAACATGGCGTTTATGATAAGATCATGGAAAGAATCAGGGTAAAAAAACCAGGTTTTTTTTTCCTATATGGCTATGGTGGTACAGGTAAAACTTATATATGGAGGGCACTGTCGGCGGCTCTGAGGTCAAAAGGAGAGATTGTTCTAGCCGTTGCATCAAGCGGCATAGCTTCTTTACTCATACCCGGTGGAAGAACTGCGCATTCAAGATTCAACATTCCATTCAATGTTAATGAATGCTCTACGTGTGAGATAGGTACAACAGATGATTTGGCTCACTTAATACGTCGTGCGAAGCTAATTATTTGGGATGAAGCACCTATGATGCACATACATTGCTTTGAAGCAGTGGATCGTACCTTGAAGGATATAATGCAAGTGAGAGATTTCTCATTTGGTGGTAAGGTAGTAGTGTTGGGTGGAGATTTTCGGCAAATTCTTCCAGTTATCCAAAAAGGAACAAGGTACGATATTGTCCATGCTACCATAAATTCATCTCCTCTTTGGCGTTTTTGTGAAGTCCTCACCTTAACTACTAACATAAGGCTTTTAGCTGGACACATGTCCAGAGACCTTGAACATAGAAGAAAATTTTCCGAGTGGATTTTGGGAATTGGTGATGGAAGTATTGGAGAAATGGACGATGAATGCATCAAAGTACATATACCTGGAGATTTGTTAATTCCTAAGTCAGACAATCCACTTGCAGCAATTGTTGAGAACATTTACCCAGGATTATTGCAAAACATGGATGATCCATTGTTTTTCCAAGATCGTGTTATTTTAACTGCCAGGAACATGGTTGTTGATGCTATAAATGATTATATCTTAGATCTAATACCTGGCGAGGAAAAAACTTATCTTAGTTATGATTCTCTGTGTGACTCTAATTCAGGTGTTGATATGCCAGATGATGTTCATACGCCTGAATTTTTAAATACAATTGTTTCCTTTGGACTTCCAAATCACAGGTTAAAATTGAAAGTTGGAGTCCCAATTATGTTGATGAGGAACATTAATCCATCACTCGGTCTTTGTAATGGCACTCGGCTTATAGTTACAAAGATGGGAAAGTTTGTGATTGAAGGTAAAATCATCAATGGCAACCATTTGGGCGACAGGGTTTTTATTCCAAGATTCTCCTTAATTCCATCTGATAAAAGACTTCCTTTCAGATTTCAACGCAGGCAATTACCATTAACTGTCTCATTTGCTATGACTATTAACAAAAGTCAAGGTCAATCTCTCAAATATGTCGAGATATATCTTCCTCAACCAATCTTCTCTCATGGTCAGTTGTATGTTGCATTGTCCAGAGTGACTTCAAGAGAGGGCTTAAAAATTTTAATATCTAATGAGGAGCATGCAAATTCGAATGCAACTGTGAATGTTGTCTACAAAGAAGTTTTCGAGAATATTTAAGTTTTAGTTTAGTTTATCCATGTATTACATTTGTTTAATTACTTTTCGCTGTAATAATTATTTTTGTTAAGAATTAATTAATTTGTCACAAATTTTTTAAAAAAGCATAAAAGAATATATCGAGCAAACTATATATTATTTCAGTTGTTTTTTACTATTGACATTTTGCCGCATTTGAAGAAAATCATATCCGTACTTTCTGTTTATTGTATTGTTATTATTATTTTATAACAAAATAAAATATCTGATTTATGTAACTGTTGAAATATGCGGATAAAACCTACCACAAACAGGAAGTGGGTAGTTTAATAGATATTAATATGTAGGCTGAATGAATATTTTAGCTTCGTTAATAAATACAGATAGGCATTTAATACTATTTTTTAAACTGAAGGAGTAATGCAGCTACTCAATTTTTTTCAAAATCCAACCCAATTGGTTATTGTGATCCTTTTACTTCTATTCTATCTGTTCTGACTAACATACTTCCATTTTGTTCTTTTCTAACACGCAAGATATTCATTCTTTGCATCTAACACATACACCTATAGCCAATTAGATTTAACAGACTGCCATTTTGTTCTTCTCTAACACGCAAAACATTTATTCTTTGCATCCAACACATACATCTATAGCCAATTGAATTCCATGCAGAGGTATCTTCCACTCTTAACCCAAAAAACGTGTCACTCTTCTCATTCAACACTCAAAAACGTGTCACAATAGAGTTGCTCTCTATTATTTTATTTTATTTTTTGTGGCGAAAACTTGCTCTCTCTTCTTCTATAACTCTTCTTCTTCTTCCAAACTGTCTTTCTCTCACTTTTTCTTCTACTTACATTACCCTTACCTATCAACAACATCAACACAGGTATGTCCCGTGTTCAGAGCATTATGCATGATATTCAAAAGGCTGCAAATGACTTTGATAAATCTGATACATCAAACACTTTTAAGAGCTTGGAAGGTATGTTCTTCTTTTTGGTTGCTACTAATTTAATAACAGAGCATGCAAGTCTGCGTGAATAAATTTACTTGCCTTCACAATATTATCAATAATCCTAATAGCATGATGTTTTTCAATATCATCTTGAAAGTGAATTAGATTCAAAGATTACAAAACAAACAATCACCTATTTTTAGAAATCTTGGCAAAGTGCTCAAAATGCAATTTAATCAATTTACAACTATTGATTTATCAAGGAAAGATTAAAAGAGATTATTTTCTCTGCTTTTCACCATGATTATTGTTCACACCATGTTCTTTATATTGTTTTCGTGTTTTATTTGTATAGCCGTTAGTGTCATTTGGGAGTAACAATTAGGAAAGATTTGATTTCAAAGCTTAAAAGCAATTATAGTAATAATCTATGGAGATGATATTAAGTTATACTTATTACTAATAAAATTGCATATAATATTATATAGGCTTAATTACACTTTTGGTTCCTTATCTTTATTTTAGGTTTCAAGTTGGCACTTTATCTTTTAAAAGTTTCAAGTTGATACCTTATCTTTTCTTCAGGTTTCAAGTTGGTACCTTCCGTCAATTTTTTAACTATTACTGTTAAATTTGGAAACATGTCATTGATTTATAGGTCCAAAAAAATTGCCACGTGTCCAAATTTAACGGTAATAGTTAAAAAATTGGCGTGTCCAAATTTAACGGTAATAGTTAAAACGGAAGGTACCAACTTGAAACCAGCAAAAAAGATAAGGTACTAACTTGAAACTTTTAAAAGATAAGGTACCAACTTCAAACCTAAAATAAAGATAAGGAACCAAAAATATAATTAAACCTATTATATACATGCAACTCTAAATCTTGGCAGATCTGGAAAAACTGTGGATAACTATTAGACATAATCCAGGGATATGGTTTGGTTCCTTTATAATTGTAGTTCAATTACATGTTATTTTGAATAAGCATTTTGAGTTTAAAAAAAAAGATCACTTCATGTTTATCCAGATGTGGATTGGGATGTTCAACCATACTCTTTGATGACCAAGATTGTCTACATAGAGTTTGATCCAATTAATGTAAGTTACTTTCCTTTTTTTATGGTATGTCTCTCATTTGAATTTGTTTGATTTTGTGTAAATGATTGAAATTAAATGCAGTGGTTCACACATTTGGTGTTGATCTCCCTCACTCATTAAACTTTACTTTCAAAAAATTGTGTTTGTGCTTTACTTATCTTTTCCATCTTAGGATTTAGAAAATGGTATGTTATGTCACTGATTTGAGTTTGCTTGATTTTCTGCTAAGTCATATTTTACAATTTACATGTAGCCACGTGCCAAATTGCCTGGGTGTTTTACAAGAGACCTTGGTTCTTTCATAGGCAATTATGTGATTTTGCAAGATCCAAAAAAAAAATCACATTCAGGTTGGCATCGAGAGAAAAAGGCACAAGATTTATTTTTCTCGAGGCTGGACTCGCTTAAGGGAGTTCTATGGTCTTGCTGCCGGTGGATGGATTACGGTGTTATATATAAGTCCTCGCCTATTTCATATTCGAGTAAGGAGGTTAACTAGATTGGAGGTGGATTACCCCGTCAAGACTCCCCCTTTTAAGATGATGCTTCACGAAGAGGACTACAACAACTCTTCGGACAGTCCCGTTACATATTTCAACACCCCAACAATTTTTTTTCATGCACTGGAAAAAAAATTAACCTCTAAAGACACCAAATCTGGAGTTTTGGTATGTTATTTTTAATATCCTTTGTCTTGCTCTTTTTTAAGCATTTGACATTTACATTTGTTTTAACACAGAAACTCTCATGGCATGGCTTTTGCGAACAAGCACTTCCTCGCCAAGGATCCGGCATAACCCTGGTGGGTTGGTTAGGTTATACATGGGAGTGCTATTTTGATTTCGGGGACCCTGATAAAAAAACGTGCCAAATTACTGGACAATGGCTTGACATTTGCAAGAAGCATCGGTTGGTAGAAGGAATCACCGTGAAATTTGGCGTAACTCATGCATCGGATAACAGGGTCATTTATTTAAAGATTGCTCCATTTATAGGCATCCGTACAACTTTGATTGGATCTCAAATGGCTGCCGGATACAAAGCTTTCTACCAAACCGAGAATTACTTTCTCCTCTAAGCACACTTATGGAATTGGCTAGCCATGTCTTTTGGAGTATCAAGTTTAACTAAGCTCGCCTTTATCAAGTTTAACTAAGCTAATCTTTTTCTTGATTATCAAACTTTTATGTGTCCCTACTTAGCTTTTGTTTTGTATAACTCTAATATCATGGTCATGTTTATGTACTAGCTATTGTGTTACTCTTAATACCTATAAAGTGTTAAGTATTATATCCCTTATGTTGTATTCTCCTACATCTTTTAACTCCTTGCTTTTATTGGTTGTTTTGGTACTAATATAAATCATCAACCATCATTGGCAATATCCATGATTGGTCGATACATGATGGTTCACCAAAACCCGTGCAACGCACGGGCTACCGTCTAGTTTTAAAAAATATAAAATTATATTATTCAATTTAAATTACAAAATTTAATATAATATTTAGAATAAAAAGTTCATCAAAAAAAATATCATAAAATTCTGAAAGTTTTTTTCTCTACTAAATTATAACCTGATTTCTTTTAGCTAATTAGACTTTTTAAAAAACCTTAATCTTACTTATTTAAAAAAAAAATTGATTTGGTCTAAACTCCACATATAGTCACGTAGCCATATACCTCACTCATTTTATTCATCTTTGTCTACATCTCAATCTTCACTCTCTATCTCTTTATTGATCCCACTCTCTCACTTGATTATTTTTAATGAAGAAAAAAAAAAGTGAAAAAAATGATCTAAATTCACCCAAGCCTCACCTAATTTTCCAACATTCTAACTTTTGTGAACATAACTCTTTCACTATTGTGACTCTGTGACTGTGGGTACATAATTTTGATGTATGATATCTGGTGAGAGAGATATATATGTGTATTTATTTGTGTTATGCACATGTTATCTTATCTCTTTTTTCCTTTTATTGCATATTTTGTTCATGCTTTAAGCCCTCTTAATTTGGTGCCTCTATGTTGATCATTGATTCATCTACCCATTAATGGGTGTAAGGTGAAAGGTCTACATGTATACCTCAGACTATGAGATGAGACTTGAGAGTGGTCCTCTGGCTATCCCCAACATGTCATTGCCACCAATATCATTTTTGGCAATCCTTTCCTCGTTGCATTAACCAAAGTGATGTACAAAATTGTACTCTTTTTCTTTTATTTAGTAACTGGCCGTTTGTAATACCCTTATGATATAAAAGTAAGCATAAATTTAAATTAGATTACTAATAAACTAAAGATAAACATAAATTTACCACTGCACAAAATCAATATGCAAAAATAGTTGCTTTGAAAATAGTGTTTAGTTCTTATAGAAATCATAAATCCAACAATTTCTTAGTTAGTTCCATATTATAATATGATTAGAAAAATATAAAATAATGGTTAAAATATAATATGATTAGAATTGGACAATGCATGTGAGAAAAATACAAAAAGAGAAGTTGAATCATGTTTTTAGATTTTAAAACTTTTTTTAAAAATAAATACAAATAATTTTCTTTAATTGAGGAATTTTCACTATAATCTGATACTAAAAATTATAGTATTATATTTTTTGTCTTAACACTAACGATGGTTGCATTCTATAATTTTTTATAAAAAGTAATAATGCCAAACATAATTTTTATAGATTGAGGTTAATGTGGATTCTGGTGTAGTGGATCGTGTACTTGGATCGATCGGGAGAGGCAGTCCTCTAGGGGGTTTTGATAAGGCGAATTCGTCAATTATTAGATTTAAAATAGGAAGTGGTGGTGAAACATTCATACCATGAGACAAAAATAAATGTGCCGACATGCTTGTAAATATTGGATATAATATGGATACTCATATGATTTTTTATGAGGCGTATCCTATAGAATGTTAACAGATGCTATTGTCTCCGGTCTTAAATATAAAAAACAATTTACTTTTTAGATACATTGGAAAATAAATGTATCTAGACTATAATATGGGTCGGATACATCCAGATTTCAATGTATCTAAAAAGTAGTAGATTGTTTCTTATATTTAGGACTGAATGGAGTATTAGCTAATGTGTTGGGGATAACAACCCAGCAATTCATTTCAATGTAATCTTATCTCTCCGGGTTAGGCCCTCCCTATTACTCACTCTGGTCATATTTATAAGCAAAAAAAACTATTTGCACAGTGTATAAAAAATTTAGTTAAGTATAATTAATTTTCTTGATTTAATATAAAATATGTATAAATTTATAGAAATAACTCTTATTTTTTTTGGAAATCACATGAACCTTTTGAAAAATGAGGATATATTAAAAATAACAGTATTTATTAATTTAAAAGTATGAGTAGTAAACTTTTACTTATAATAATAACTAAAATTTTAAGTCATTTTTTACTTATAAATATAACCGGAATGAGTGCACTATAAAAAAAAAAAGAGTAATTAATTACTCTTACAATAGTACTAGTACTACAGTAGTAATTATGGGAAATTCGGAATTGAATAGACGGGTGGGGTCCAATCAGGTTTTTGGAGAAGTCTACTTACTGATTGTTTCTTACTGGTCAAGTCATGATATCCTACGCCGCCTACGCTTGACTATTTGTCAGAGTAAAAGGTCAAATATCCCCCTGAAATTTCAAATTTTGTCAAATACCCCCCTGAAATTTTGAAATAGGCAAATACCCCCCTGAAATTGTCAAAAGTCAATCAAATACTCCCTCAAAGTCAATCAAATACCCCCCTAAATATCCCCTGGAGGGGGGTATTTGATTGACTTTTGACAATTTCAGGGGGTATTTACCTATTTCAAAATTTCAATGGAGTATTTGACAAAATTTGAAATTTTAGGGGGTATTTGACATTTTACTACTATTTGTCATGTCATGATAGCTACGTACTAACGCATAAATTGTTCACGTAATAATCACTCCACTTTGCAAAGGATGTGGCAAAACAAAAACAACTAACTTCACCAATGCCAATGCAAAATTACTACAGTACTAATATCTTTTGGTTACAAAACTAAGTCCCATTTTTCTTAGTAAAAAGGTATTCCATACCATCCAGACTCTAGTTGAATGGGTTCTTCTGATAACATAATTTTAAATAATTTTTTTTTCTTTTCTAATATTATTAAAATTTTAAATAAATAAAAAACAGAAAAAGTAAAAAAAAAAAAAAAATCAGTACTTTAAAGCATAGAATACCCCTTTCTTCAAAAACCAGAATAACTTTTTTTATAAAGAAATATTATTTATTTAAATAAATTTATATTAATAGAAAAAATATACAATATCTTGACCAAAAAAAAAGAAAAATTATACATTACAATATATTGATACTCCCTCCGGTCTCATATATAAGAAACAAAAAAAAAAATTACAAAGTCTTAAATATAAAAAAAAAAGTTACTACAATTATTACATTTATTTTGAATATTCCAATTTTACCCTTTGTTTTACTTTTCCCCGTAATAAATAATAATTTAATTTAAACAAAAAGTAAGGGTAAAAGTGGAAATGACATGTTTTTCCTAATCATTTACTCCACTTTCTTAAAGGGTGTGCCTTTTTTTTTGTTTCTTATATATGAGACCGGAGGGAGTAACATTTATTATTCTGTTGGGAAAAAGAAAGAGAAAATGAGACATGTAGCGACAGTGTAAAATAATTTTTCACTGCCATTCATTACTGACTTACTAACTATGTATTTCGAATGATATGCACAAGTTTAATGAAAAGTAGGGACTAAAAACATTGACTGATAAAACTTCAGGGACTAAAAAGTGTGAAATAAATCTTTAGGGACTAAAAATGAAATTCTAGCAAACTATAAGGACCAAAAACATATTTAACGCTTAAAAATAAATACAAATAATTTTCTTTAATTGAAATTTTTTCACTATAATCTGATAGCTTAAGTTACTAAAAATTATAGTATTATATTTTTTGTCTTAACACTAACGATGGTTGCACTCTATAATTTTTTTTATAAAAAGTAACAATGCCAAACATAATTTTTATAGATTGAGGTTAATGTGGATTCTAGTTTAGTGGATGCTGTACTTAGATCGAACAGGAGAGGCAGTCCTCTAGGGGGCTTTGATAAGGTGAAACGTTCATACCGTGAGATAATAAATATGCCGACGTGCAAATATATATTAGATGTAACTTGGATACTCATATGATTTTTTATGAGGTATATCCTATAGAGTGTCAACCTATGATACATCGGTACTCCATTTTAGAGAACGTATCAGTACCGGGTACGTACCCGTACCAGTATCGGATACATATCCGTACTTTAATTTATGTCCATACATGTATATTAGTTTTTCTGAAAATGTCGTACCTCGTACCGGTACCGTATTATGTATCGGTACCTCGCACATAGACAACGTAACTACGCTATTAGCTGATGTGTTGGGAATAACAACCCCGCAATTCATTTCGATGTAGGCCCTGTTTGGTAAAAATAGTTTATAACTTATAGCTTATAACTGATAGCTTATAGATGATGGCTGATAGCTTAAGCTTATAAGCTATAAGCTATAAGCTAACTTTGTTTGGGAAGGCCAAAAAGCTAGCTTATAGCTTTTAAAATCTATAAGCTATAAGCTAGCTCTGTTTGGGAAGGCCAAAAAGCTATAAGCTATAAGCTAGCTTATAAGCTAAAAGCTCTGTTTGGTAACGGTCATTTTGTTATGAGATTATAACTTATTTTACTAGCTTATAGCTTATTTTTCAAATACTATTTCAAGTAGCTTATAGCTTATTATTTTTTCTTCCAATTTTACCTTTATTATTTTAACTAAAATCCATTTATATCCTTTATCCAATATTAACGCTACAGTACTCTTAATGCTACGGTATACATACATATTATTTTTTGAAGCACATGTGTGATACCTTTTTAATACTTCAGACTTTTTTATTGTTACTAATCCGGACCTTTTTTTGTTACAATACTTCAAGAGTCCAAACTTTCAAGTTTACGTTAATATATAGTCCTACCTTTTTTTTTAAAAATAAAAGATATCAACTTTTTACTTTTAATTTTTAGAAAATACGTTGAAATTTTTAAGACAAAATTTTTAAATAAAATTTGTGCAATAATTTTTTTGAGTAATAATAAATAAGAGATATTTAGTCAAAATATATATTAAATTAATAAGTTAAAATTATTAAATTCTAAGTATCTTAAATATAATCCGTGAAAAAAACAGGTATCTTAAATATAAATTTGATATAAGTTTTATTTTTTAACAATGTCCTTTTATGTAATTTTACATTTATCAGCTAATTGAACTGCTAATTTTACCAAACACTTCAATTAACTTATCAGCTATAAGCTATCAGCCATCAGCTATAAGCTATAAACTATAGTGTTGTAGACTTTTAGTTACTGTTCATTAGAAAATTTCATTTTCATTATTTACGGTAAATGATACCACTATACAACTTTCATACTACCATAAAAATAAAAAGAATTCATACTTTATTTTAGAAAAATATTAAAATAATGCCTTGAATACTAGTTAAAATTATTAATAAGTAAATTTTATCTCTAAGTATTTAATACCTTAAAAATGTAAAAAGTTACTTTTTTAACATTAATTTTATTTTTAATTTCCCTTTTAGTATCTTTAACAAGTGTCCTAGGGCACTTAACTTGACACTTATTTTTATTTTATTTTTTAAAAAAATAACGCTATGGTATTTACCAAAAAAAATGTTTGAAAATAAAATAAAAATAATAACACTTTTAGTTTGTTTTTATATTAATTTTAAAATAATTTATTACGAAAGTTTCAATATATACACACATAAATAGCAATATATATATATATATATATATATATATATATAAATTTATTACAAAATTTCAACATTTTCTTTAAAAAAAAACTATTTCAATTTAATTTTCTTTTATTTGTTCATTACTGATTTACTATCATATTAGAAATTTTTGTTTACAAAATTTTCTTAACTTACAATCAGCTACGCCAAAGTTTACATAGGTATGGTTACCACTAAAACTTGATGAAAAGATACACAACTTAAAATCTCATCCGTTGGAGTAAAATAATAATAAATCAGAGGCTACTATTGTATTGGTCCAAGTTGGACCATTTTTTTTATAGGTCAAACTAGGAATAAACTCGTGCGTTGCACGGGTTCAATTAAAATATTTGTGATAACTGTGATAAGTATATTCACATATATAGTTAAATGATAGATATTATTTTTAAAATATGATTATATTTAACATAGTATATGTATAAAAATAAAATAAAAAGTTGTTTAGAATTTTTTTTTATTAATTTATATCGTAATTTTGTTTATATATTAACATAATATATAGATTCTTATAATATTTTATAAGGTTGAAGAGATTTATCACATTTTATTTTAATAGTGAAATTGGATAAGATCTTAATTTTCTTTATATGGGTTACAACTGTATAATCACATGTCACTTTGCTTTTTATTTTTATGTATCCCTTATTTTTTTTTCAATTAGATTGTTGGATGCATACATACTTATACTTGCCGACAATATTGCTCATTAGTAATATTGAATAGTTTGGTTATAGAATATGATTCATATATAATAGTTTTAATTTTTTTATCACGTGATTTTTTTTTAAATTACGTATCAAATAGCATAACTGTTTACTCCATTCTATGAAATTTAAGTATCAAATAATTTATCTACTTACTCTCCTCTCATTCTTTTGAAGTTTCTTCTCACATATTCACTTGGTGATATTTTATCTCGATTTTTTAGTCAGTTGTTTGAATTGTGGGAGGTACATATAATTTAAGGTATCCTATATTTAACTAAAATGCAATTCTTGTATTTTCTTTTTTGATAAAGAGGAATAAAATTAACGAATCAAACGAGGCAAAGAAGCCCCCCTAAAGTCATCGTACAAAATGGCTTGAAGAGAATGACAAGCTAAGTTAACTATATCTCCTTCAAAACTTGAAGAATGACCCTTGTTTGTCAAAAAATCTGCACACCGATTTGCTTCTCGATACACGTGAGCAATTGAAGTCTCCCAGTTAGGATGTTGAAGGAGAGAAACAATTTCACCAAGAAGAGGAGAGAGATAAGCATTATTAGTATGTCCTGAAGTAACCATGTTGACAATGACCTTTGAATCCATTTCAAAAACAACCTTTGGAAGCAACAAATTCTGAGCTATCCGAATTCCAATCCTAAGCGCCCACATTTCGGCCCAAATAGCATTGCTAGATCCTATTTTACTATAGAACCCTTTTACAAAAATTCCATGTTGATTACGAATCAAACCACCACAAGCAGTACTTCCAGATATAGTATTAAACGATCCATCCACATTAACCTTATGCCATTCGTCCGGGGGAGGTTTCCAAGAAACTGCAACAACTTCCCCTGGTTGTCTAGTAACAAGATTTTTTTGGAAGCTATGAAGATTAATAATAGAACTAACCTGAGTGTTGATTTTAAAAAGTAAATTTCTGTCGATACCAGAAATATTGGAGAATACGAGGGAATTTCTATCTTTCCAAAGCTCATTAACAGCCACACCAAAGAAAATTGACCAATTATTTCCGTCGTTACCAATGTTGTCGTTGGACAAGTTCCAATCCAGCCAGTTATTAAGACCAATACTAAAAAATTTACTCCAAACCTCTGGATTTATAATATTTGTCCAAAACTCCCTTGCATCTTCACAATCTCGCAAACAATGCATTATGGACTCAGGATAGTCTTGGCATCTCGGGCAGAGATCCGAGTTTGTCATGTTGCGGTGTCAGCGTTCCTCATTAGTTAACAAACGACCTTGAGATAGTTTCCATAGGAAAGCCTTAATACGGTTAGGCCCTTTCCAATGCCAAACTTTTTCAAAGATTGGATTTATATAAAGGTCTTCCTGATGTTGATTTTCCATGAACTCATATGTTGTTTTTAATGAAAAGTATCCATCAACTGACAATTTCCAACAAGGAAAATCTGGTGCTCCTTGTGAGGGAGGCTTTATAACAGCAATTTTGTCACAAATATCATTTGGTACTATGCTTCTAATTTTATCCCATTTCCAAAGGCCATCTGAAGCATAATTGTTAACCGGAAAATTTAGCTCTTCTTTCGGAATAGATGCGGCAATATGGTCTTCCAACGCTCCAACATTAGGGATCCATGGTTGTCTCCAAAACTGACTATCACCTCCATCCCTTATAACCCATGTGATATTTCCTTTAACAACATCCCAAGCATTAACAATAGCACGCCACAAAGGGGACGAATTTGAGGTATGTTTAAAATTTGGGATGATATTCATACCACAATTGTACTTGGCTTTCAAAATCTTTACCCAAAGCTTAGAAGGTTGAGTAAGAATCTGCCACGATAACTTCATCATATGAGCTTTATTCAACATTTTAAGATTTCTAAATCTGAGACCACCTTCCGACTTGGGATGACATAGTTTATCCCAAGCAATTAAATGGACTTTCCTGGCTTCTGTAGTGGTCCCCCATATGAAATTGCGACAAATTTGTTCAACTTCTTGGCATACAGAAACTGGTATAGGAATGCTTTGGAGAACATAACCTGGAATATGTACGAGAGAGGTTTGGGCCAAAGTCACTCTGCCCGCAAAAGAGAGAGTTTTAGCTTTCCATCCAGACAACCTTTTACGCATTTTATCAAGTAAATAGGCAAAAGATTATTGGGAGATCCTTTGATGAATCATAGGTGCACCTAAATACATACCAAGATCCTGAGTAACTTGGACTCCAAGGGCATGACTGCGATTAGTTTTTTGAGTTTCAGGAGTATTTTTTGAGAAAAACACTTGGGATTTTAGGAGATTAATCTTCTGACCTGATTTTTGGCAAAATTTATGCAAAACTTTATTTACACAATCAACTTGAGTTTCAGTCACTTCAGCAACAAGGATTAAGTCATCAGCAAAACAAATATGAGATAGCTTAGGACAATCCCCTCTACCAAAGCTATATGGGGCCCACTCACCTGTAGTCACAGCATCCTTGATCATATGACCCAACCTTTCAATACATAAGACAAAGAGGTATGGTGAAAGTGGATCCCCTTGCCGTAACCCCCTACCCGGATTGAAGCTCTCAGTCATGTTGCCATTCCAATTAATATTCATCGAGGCTGAGGAGATGCAATGGAAAATGAGGTTTTGAAGCTCTTGAGGAATCCCCAAATGTACCAAAGTATCCATAATAAAAATCCACTCCAAACGATCATAAGCTTTTTCCAAATCTAATTTTATAATCATGAAGCTCTTTTTTCCCTGCAAACGATTTAAAGAATGAATTGTTTTCTGCAAAACAATAATATTATCAATTGTAGACCTGCCAGGTATAAAACTGCATTGATTCTCAGATATGACGGTTGGTAGAAAAGTTCTGAGCCGATTCGAAATTATTTTTGTCAACACTTTATAGACCACATTACAAAGGGCGATCGGTCTAAACTGAGAAATCTTTGAGGGGTCATCACATTTAGGAATCAGGGTAAGAAGAGTTTGATTCACAGAATGTATCATGGTCGGTTGGGAAAAACAAAGATTCATGAAGTTAAATGCAATTCTTGTATTGATATATATATTGATTTCTTTTAAAAATAAAATTCTTTTTAGTCTATTGTTTGATTTACATTTTTTTTTTATATCCTTTATCTTCTTTTTTTTGGTTTGTTTTTCTTCTTCTTGATGAGATTTACGTCCCTTCAAATTTTTTGTTTAGTTTTTGTTTAATAACATTTCTTTTGTAGCGTGAGCAATTAAATTGAACCTCTGACCACCTGCTTAATGGGACTAAGATCCTTACCGCTTGAACTAATTCATTGTTGATGTTTCTTATGATACTTATAATTTAAATAGAGGATAATTCTTTTTCATTTTTAACATTTTTTTATTACAGGTCCATTTTTAAAATTTAAATCGGGACCGACTCTGTAAAGAATAGTTTGAATAGGGTCAAAGTACTAAAAAATAGAAATGAGAGAATGAAACAAAAAAAACCTTGATTATTGGATATATAAAAGAGTGAGTGCAATTTAAATAAATCTTCATTTATTTATGATTTATGACTAATCTTTGGCGGTTCTCTCTTTCATCCTGTAACATCCCAACTTTAATTAATAGAAGAATATTAATTAGAGATATTTATCGGAGACTAATTAAATAAGGGAACAAGCGTGAAGGATAATTAATGGACACAAATACAATTGGTGTTAATGGAAGGGCAAAACGGGTATTAAGATGCATCTTAATTATGACACTATAAGAAGAACCAAGTACTCATTCCTCTCATTAATCCCTCACTTAGCAAGACCACAAACATTTGTCAATTCCTCTTCTTCCTCTTACGGCCAGAGAAGCAAAAACACCATAGACCATTTCACATTAAATCCAAAGCTTCATCTTTAATCTCAAAGCCTTTGCAACCACATACCTCTACACTTATGAAGGTCAAAGTATGAAGAAGACCTTCCCTCTTCATTCTCGTGGTGTTGCCCATGGTTTCATTTAATCCAAGAGATTCACATTCAGCTCACAATTGATTGAACTCATGCATGTGCTTCAAATCATCTTGTTGTAACACTATATGATTCAAGGTATGGTTAATAGCCCATATTCTTTCCTTTCCTTCATTTTAGATTCAACCCATGACCCAATCCTTACTCCTTATTCTTCTGGTATTGCATGTGTCTCAAAACTTATGGAAGTCTTGAAGGAAGTATTAAGGAACAATGAGGATTTGAAGAAGTTTGAGTTAAACCCGTATTCTGGACAGAGTCTCACTAATAAGGTAATTTCTCTCTCCTCATAGCTCCGATTGGAATTCCGCTTTTTGCTATGGTTATATAACTTAATTCCAGTCCGTTTGGCACCAGTTTCATCATTTGTGGACAAAAATTGAGGTCTGGGAGAATTTTTGAAGTTTAAGGTTTGACACAGGATTTCTGCAGAATTGATGTTGGACCGTGCTACACTAAAATGGTATGAACTCTCTCTCTGTAACTTCAAATTGAACGAGGTTTGTCTCATTGGAAAGTTAACTCAATTCTCGATTTCGTGGTTTTGGTTTCGTAGGAATTGGCTGAGAAACGAGGTCGCTAGGATTTTCTGAAGTTTTACATATGATGCAGAATTATGCAGAAAAATGTGATTATGAGTTCAAGGCATTTCTATTGCAATTGTGTGTATCGGCGAGCTATGGAAATGACGATGGGATTGTTCAAGCGTCTATCTCAGGTGGGTTCTTAGGATTTAGAGTAGCTAGAAATTCCCCAAAATTGAAATTGCATGATAACATAGGATTAGGAATTGAATTGTGTATGAGAGGAGTTTAATACCCAAAACTCTTCTCCATCTTAATTGTTATTACTCTTGTAATGTTAATGGCTTGATTGAGTTGCAATTGTGGTGTATAAGTTATGGTTTGAAATTGAATTTGCAAAACAGGGAAAATCTGCGTGTTGGTCGCCAACAGCGAGCATTTGGCGACTGGCAGCCACGAGACACTGACTTGTGGTCGCCAGGCGACCAAGCTGTCGCTAAGCGACTTTGACAGGATTCCAGCCCTTCTATTTTGGCTCTTAGAACTTATACACATTTTTGAATTGTAACCCTTTTAGGACCTGTTTTCCAACATTGTGAGTGTATGATAATTATATGTTAATTGCACGTTTAGGAAAAACTATGAGTTTAACTTAGGATATATATACTAGGTTAGTCCCCGGGATTGGGATATATTGGTAGTATGTGAACACATTAGATTTATGTGTAGAATCAGTCAAGAGAGAGTGGTTGCTAGGCACCACCGAAGGAATCCAAGGGATTCGTAGCGAAAATATGTTAATAATAATAATTGTGATGCCTAGAGGCTCCGTACCATAGTGCATATGATCACGAAGATTGGTGCGGAGGAGTGTAAGGCTCTCTGAGACCGGCTCACCTCAGAGTGTCCTTGCGTAGTGAAAACAAACTCAGACTTATTGTGTGTTACACCTTTTTATTTTTTATTTAAAATATTTTATTACGCGAAAGAATGTTCAGGACTGATTATAGGTATCCCCTTGGTGTAGTCACCACTAGGCGGGTAGTAGAACTCACGAGGCTTAGTAGTCTCAACCCCCCCCCCCCATTCTTCATCCTTTCAGATTACAGGTTCGCATTTGTCACGGAGCTGAAGCGTAAAGATTCGGATACACGGATTACATTGAGGAGCTGACAACAAGATAATCTTATCTTTAGTATAAGATTCAGTTATGTTCGTTTAGTAGTTTAGCTCAATATGTATTCTTTGGTGGATTTTTTTGTATATAATCCAAGTATGTATTGAATCTTTATGTAAGTGAAATTTTATTGTGTCCCGATTCAGTTATGTACACTCCTATTGATATTCTAGATAAATTGATATGGGGTGTTATACATCCTTTGATTTTTGTTGAAATTTATGCACCATATGACGAAACTATTTACTTTACTTCTCTATGCAATTTAAGGTCTCTCATATTAAAAGACAATTCTTTGTTTTGATATTAGTTTTATTTCTTTTGGGATTTCCTCCCTTAAACATTCCCTTGGCATGTAGAATTCTATTGTGTCTTTTTATTTGTGTCTTTTCACTATATAAATGTTAAATTAGTTTTCTTTTTTTCCTAGATTATTTTTTTTTCTTAGAGAAGTTTATTTCCCCTCTTCTTTTTTCCTTTTTTTTTTTTTGTCTTTGTCTTCTTTATTTAATAGTATTTACTTGGAGTTTTCAATTTGGTTATAAAATTGAATGTAGTGAACTTTTAAACTTAAGAAAAGTCTTAATGATTATGTGTCTTTTAACCTT
Organism: Trifolium subterraneum; assembly: GCA_951799995.1. Classification (NCBI taxonomy): domain Eukaryota; kingdom Viridiplantae; phylum Streptophyta; class Magnoliopsida; order Fabales; family Fabaceae; genus Trifolium; species Trifolium subterraneum. The sequence continues at coordinate 17,275,705 of OX637461.1, forward strand.
TGTACATAAATATTCAGATTTTCAGTTTAGATATAGCTCAAGAATGACTCAAAATTTTGAAGGTGCGTGGAGAAAACACAAGAACGGGGGGTTGAATTGTGTTTTAGATATTTAAAAACTTTTCTAGATATTTAAATCTAACAGAGTCTTTAAGCACAGCGGAATAATTCACACAATCAACTTAAGACTAAGTGAATGATGAAGGAGTAAATGAGAGAGTGAGAGAGAAAAAGACACAACAATTTATACTGGTTCCCCTCACAAATTGAGAGTACTCCAGTCCCCTTGCTTCCAAGGGAGTTCACTATAATCACTAAGATTACAATTCAGAGGCTCAAGCACACAAGCATGAGACTTCCTTGCTCTAGGTCACACAAGACAGAGAGACTTCCTTGCTCTAGGTCACACAAGACAAAGAAACTTCCTTGCTCTAATCGCACAAGATCAGAGACTTCCTTGCTCAAGCACACAAGCTTAAGACTTCCTTGCTCAAGTCACACAAGACAAGAGACTTCCTTGATTCTACACTAAGCAGAAGACTTCCTTGCTCTAATCACTAAGATTGAGACTTATCAATTACTCACGTAGGAGTAATACTAACTTCTAAGCTTAAACTTATTACAAAATAATAACTTCAGAGGCTTGAGCTAGTTTCTATTCTCACTTAATTTGAGAGATGTTTTCTATTACAATTCAATTTCTCACTTTATTCTGAGAGATGTTTACTAATGAAGTTCGTTAGTCATCAATTCTTTCTTTTGTATATTTATATGAGTTGAGAAAGACATTGAGACATTGGAGAAATTCCCGTTGTAAAATGGACAGCTGTAGTCTTTGAATATCCATTGAGTAAAGCCACGTCTTCTTTGCAGTGAAGCTTTACCTTTACTGTTTGTCCAAAATACAGTAATAAGGTACAACTAGCTCCTAGAGAGGGTAGGATCACATCCTTTGTGACCGTTGTAATTAGTTGTCCTTAATCAGATCATCAGGCTTGATAAAAGTAGTTGATGTAGCCCTTCTGATGACTAGGGGAATTTCCTTTGCTTCTGATGAACCTTTGATATCTTGGAGTCTGATTGGTCTTAAATAAACGGCCTCTGATAGTCCTTCGTATTTCAGCTTCTAAACGTCTTCATCTTCTGAATAACTCATGACTAATAGATAGCTTCTGAACTCTTGCAGGCATCTGAACATCTTTGAGCTTCTGAACTTCTCTGAGCTTCTGAACTCTTGCAGACATTCTGATCCTTTTTGAGCTACTGAACTTTGTTTAGCTTCTGACCACGTTGTAGCTTCTGAACTCTTTCAGAATGTAAAGATTCAGACTTCCATAAGGTTTCATCAGAGTCTAAATCAAGTGTGCTCTTGATATAACTTTGGATTCTCCTGCACACTTAATTTAAACATTAGTAACATCAATTGTCCATTTAATACTTTGTTATCATCAAAACTCAAGGGTGTGTATTAAAACACATTTTGTTCCAACAATCTCCCCCTTTTTGATGATGACAAACATAAGTATTAAATACAATTGTTGTTCATAAAATCAGCTATGTTGACATTAGGCTTCTGAGTTTTGAAAGCTCCCCCTAAGTCTGATATCCCATAGGGTTAGGTATGTAAGCTCCCCCTATTTTGTATCCATAGTTAATTTTAATCAGTTTCAGAATTACTTTATTATATGACTTAAATTATTCATATTTTACTATATAAAGAACAAGGTTTGCAAGCTTCTTCTTTTCATAGTGTAATAATCTTTGAATAAAGTTGCACCCTTACTCAAGTACTATCTATGAATAATAAACTTCAATTAATAAATGTATTCTCCTTGAAATTATGCGCTTAATGAAGATGCAAGATGAATTAAATATTTAAATTAAATGACAATAGGATCAGAGGCACTAGAAACGTATACATACACACTTGGTTCTGATGGTTATCATGAAATACAGTTTCAGAGTTCAAAATATTTTTCAAACAGTTCAGAGCTTAAAAAATCTTTTCAAAGAAAAGTTCAGAGCTTGAACCAAAAACTTTGAAAACAGTTCAGAGCATAAATCAAAACTTTTGAAAACAGTTCAGAGCTCTTTAACACAATATTTTTAAATCCTCAAGATCAGATTGTCATATCAAAGCATGTACCTCATGCTACTAACTTTGACTAATTCTCCTACGTTCTCTCTCTTAAGCACTACAAAGCCCTAAAAAGCTAAGTGATTTCGCTTCTTCCTGAAGGAGCGTGGAGAAAACACAAGAAGGGGGGTTGAATTGTGTTTTGGATATTTAAAAACTTTCCAAGATATTTAAACCTTTTCAGAGTCTTTAAAGCACAGCGGATTATTCACACAATTAACTTATGGCGTTATGAATGATGAAGGAGTAAATGAGAGAGTGAGAGAGAGAAGAACACACAACAAATTATACTGGTTCCCCTCACAAATTGAGAGTACTCCAGTCCCCTTGTTTCCAAGAGAGTTCACTATAATCACACGGATTACAATAGTTGCTCAAGCACACAAGCTCAAGACTTCCTGCTCTTAGTCACACAAGACAGAGAGACTTCCTTGCTCTTATCACACAAGATCAGAGACTTCCTTGCTCAAGCACACAAGCTCAAGACTTCCTGCTCTTAGTCACACAAGACAGAGAGACTTCCTTGCTCTGATCACACAAGATCAGAGACTTCCTTGCTCAAGCACTCAGGCTCAAGACTTCATGCTCTAATCACTAAGATTGAGACTTATGTGCTTCTACACTAAGCAGAAGACTTTCTTGCTTCTAAACTAAGCAGAAGACTTTGTTGCTTCTACACTAAGCAGAAGACTTACTACTAACTTATAAGCTTAAACTTATTACAATCATAATAACTTCAGAGGCTTAAAGCTAGTTTCTATGCTCACTTCATTTGAGGGATATTTTCTATTACAATTCAGATTCTCACTTTCTTCTGAGAGATGTTTTCTAATGAAGAGCGCTAGTCATCAATTCTTTCTTTGGCATATTTATATGAGTTGAGAAAGACATTGAGACGTTGGACAGATTCCCGTTGTAAAATGGACAGCTGTAGTCTTTGAAGATCCGTTGAGTAACGCCACGTCTTCCTTTGCAGAGAGGCTTCACCTTTACTGTTTGTCCAATAGTACAGTTATAAGGTACAACTAGCTCCTAGAGAAAGGGATCACATCCTTTGTGACCGTTGCAATTAGTTTACCTTAAAACAAATCATCAGGCTTGATAAGTTGTAGTTGATGTAGCCCTCTGATGATTGGGGAATTCCTTTGCTTCTGATGAACCTTTGATAACTTGGAGTCTGATTGGTCTTGAATGATTGGCCTCTGATAGTCCTTCGCAATTCAGCTTCTGAACGTCTTCATCCTCTGAATGACTCTTGACTAGCTGACACCTTCTGAACTCTTGTAGGCCTCTGAACATCTTTGAGCTTCTGAACTCCTCTGAGCTTCTGAACACTTGCAGACGTTCTGATCCTTTTTGAGCTTCTGAACTTTGTTTAGCTTCTGACCATGTTGTAGCTTCTGAACTCCTTCAGAGTGTAATTATTCAGACTTCCATAGGTTTCATCGGAGTCTAAATTAAGTGTGCTCTTGATTTAACGTTGAATTCTCCTGCACTTAATTTAAACATTAGTACCATCAATTGTCCATTTAATACTTTGTTATCATCAAAACTTAAGGGTGTGTACTAACACATATTTCGTTCCAACAATCTCCCCCTTTTTGATGATGACAAACACAAGTATTAAATACAATTGTTGTTGATAAAAATCAGCTATATTGACATTAGGCTTCTGAGTTTCGCAAGCTCCCCTTAAGTTTGATAACCCATAGGGTTAGGTTTGTAAGCTCCCCCTATTTTGTATCCGTAGTTAATTTTAATCAGTTTCAGAAATACTTTTTTATATGACTTAAATTATTCATATTTTACTATGTAAAGAACAAGGTTTGCAAGCTTCTTCTTTCCATAGTGTGATAATCTTTGAATAAAGTTGCACCCTTACTCAAGAACTAACTATGAATAATAAACTTCAATTAATAAATGCATTCTCCTTGAAATTAAGCCCTTAATGCAGATGCAAGATGAAGCAGTATTTAAATTGAATGACAAAATAGGATCAGAGGCGCTTAGAGACGTCTACACACACACTTGGTTCTGATGGTTATCATTAACAGCTTCAGAGTTCAAAATATTTTCAAACAGTTCAGAGCTTAAAAAATCTTTTCAAAGAAAATAGCTCAGGGTCTGAACAAAAATTTGAAAACAGTTCAGAGCTCTTTAGTACAATATTTTGAAATCCTCAAAGATCAGATTGTCATAACACAGCATGTACCTCATGCTACTATTTTGACCACTCTCCTACATTCTCTCTCTGAAGCACTACAAGGCCCTAAAAAGCCAAGTAATTTCGCTTCTTCCAACAATTGATTTACCAATATTCTTTCTCCCCCTTTTGTCATTATCAAAAAGGTAGTATAAGCAATTAATAGAAGTTCAACTTTCAATGCCGTCAAATCAGGAGTGGTTGAACACATTTAATACTCGGCCATTGAATTATGCTTATAAAAGGAGAGAGATACCTAGTCATTTTACTCACACAGAATAATCTAGGTTATTGATAGATCTCTTGAGAGAAAAAAATGAAACGCTCAGAGAAGAAGAAGGTAGTTTCAACGAGAGTTAGTCAAGATAGGAGAAAACATAAGAAGAAACCAATGGAAACAAAGCCAGTGTCTGTCACAGAAGAACTCAGTTCAGAGTCTGAAGAGAAATCTTTGGACTCTGACTGTTTTAAGTTCTGAAGACATATATTCCTGAAGAAAATCAAACTGAAGTTCGAGGCTCTAGAGGGGTATGAGTCTCTTCTTGAGGAAAACCAAACTGATGCATCAGAATCGGTTTCTTCAAGAAGGACTGTGGGTTGAATGGCTTCAGCCAAAAGCTCAACCTTCCCCCTCTTCAAAGGTCATGTAGGCATGTAACCACAAATATGACCTTTGAGAGCACTATAAGATAGTTCTTAGAAATTTTAGTCTTGTAAACCAGAACTTATGTTCTCAATGAAATAAAATTTATTACTTTGGCTTGTTTAGTTTTGATTTCTTATTTATATTTCTTCTCTTGTTATGTAATTTGATTTTTAAGATCAACCAAATATTGTACTTATCAAATTTTATAGATGAGACTCAATAGTTTGAAAAATCAATTTGTAAGAATGTTTTCTTAAAAAAATAAATCAGTTAAAGATTGTGTATTTCACCAGTTCCTCTGTCAGACTTGTCCATTGAGCAGCATACTCAGATGAAGGCATATCTGTTTGCCTTAGGTCATAAAGACCGTGTATTTGTTTAAACAAGCCATTGCAATTGCTCAAGACACCAGAATTATTTGATTTTGTAGGGTAAGGTTCATTGGTTAATGGTGTGTTGATGAGTTGAGGACTGGGATTGGTTTGGATAAAGCCTTTGAGATGAAAATCTTCTAAAAGAAGTTCATTAACCATAGCCTCAACAGCACGTTCAGAGAGTTGTGGTTCAGATGGGGTTTGGTGTCTGAATGTGTGAGAGTCTGAGGATGTTTGAGTTATGGATGGCTTGGTTTTAGCATTTAGATGTTCAAGGCTAGCTAGGATTTCATCTAACTCATTTAAATCTACTGAAGATGATGATGAGGATATATTTATGAGTTCTGGTTCAGGGTGATTTGTTTTGACAGGTTCTGATATAAGTTGTGTCAAGGTGAGGTTATCTTCAGAACTTGCTTGGGTTTGAGTTGGAGTGAGTTGGTTTGATGATGAGGTTAACCGAATGTCTTGAGTAGCAGCAACAACAGGTTTAGATGCATCACGTGATTTGTTGTGATCTGAGCTTTCAGCAATCTTTTCCTCAGACTCTTTGGCAAGTTTCTTTCGTCTGACGCTGAGAGGTTCATCATCACTTTCTGAGTCTTAAGAACTTCCACTCTTGGTTTTGGTCTTCTCTTTTCTTTCTTCCTCTGTTGCTTCACTCTTGAAGGCTTTCACTAACCTCTTTCTCTTCTTCTTTAATTCTCCTTTTTCAATCTCAAATCCTTCTCCTAGGTTATCCAGCAATTGAATGTACTGATTGATAATACCACTAGAGATTGTAGGTATATCAATGTTACATTTCTTCACCAAAGAAGGTTCTGAATGAGATTGAGTCACCAAAGGATTTGAAGGTTGTATCTCATGTCTTGACAGCAAGTTCATGTGAGAGAGTGTATGAACAGATACAGTGGGGACTCTGATTTCCCTTAACAAGTAGTCATGACCCGCAGCTTTGATTATGTCTATCACTCCACTAGAACCCTTGGGTAGACGACATGTACATCAGACTTGTCCTGATTTTGAGTGTTAAGCACAAATTTGCATAGGTGATCAAAGATGTATTTGGCCCAATTTAAATCATATTTCCTTGTGAGAAAATAGACAAAGTGTCTATGAACCCATGACAATTGATCCGAATTTTCACTTTCTGGAAATATAGAACTTAACAAAATTTTGGCTACTACTCTCTGAGTGGGCTTCAGATCACCTATCTTGTTGCTCTCACAACTTTTTCCTTTGACAAAACATTGTCTTGTCATAGTCTTCAGGAACATAGATTCTTGTGCTTCATTGTGACTAAAGGTGTAGTAGATGCCTTCATTTGGGATGGATAACACCTTAGCCAAGTTTGAGGCAGTGAGAATTACTTCAAAACCGCACACAACAGAATGCACCTCAGCTACCTCAATGATTCTTAAGCCTAACTCTTCAGGAGTTTTGTCTTCATTTTCAACCTTTTCTTCTCTTCTTGCAGCTAGCTCCTTATGATAATCTTCCACTGTCCTCACCTTGCTTCTGATCCAGAAATCTTTTACCAGAGTAGGATAGATTGGACCATTTAACAGATTCATGTATCTAAAGCTCCCTTTATGATTAGAAAAGAACTTTAGAACATCAAACTGATTACTTTCCAGACTATCAAAGTCCACTGGTTGTTCCATAACCAGGTTCAAAGATTTTCCCTCCATCTTTAGAGACAAATCTGTAGAAAACATTTCCTTGCAAGCGATGGTGTTTATCGGAAAGTTGTTAGAAAAAATAAATAGAGAGTCTGAAACTGATGTGGAAGTAGATGCCATTTCAGAAAGTTAGGGTGTGGATTTTGTTAAAGCGAGGGAAGAAATTTGTTTTAGCTTAGAAGAACACGAGTGAGGGATGTGATAGTGTACAGTGTTTAAGAAATTTTAAAAACATAAAACAAATTAAAACACACAATGCATTAATTGAAAAAGAAGCGAACTAATCATTAACTGTTTTCAAACCAATTAGAACGTGTATACGTGTTGTCTCTTTAGCGCCAAAACGTTTCAGTAAACAAATACTTAGACGTTTCTAATTCAGTTCCTATGCAGAGGCTTAACCGTCAGAGGTTGAAAAGTTTCTCAGAGTCTGAGCTTCTTCAGATGCTGAAACCTGAAGAATTCAGAGGCTGAAAAACAAACCTTTCAGGACACAAAAAAATATGTTCAGACAGGATTTTTCAAGGTTTTTAGTACTGAACATTGTGTATCCTAAGAGGACAATTTCAAACCTTTGAAAGTTATTCCTCTGAGATGTCATTCAGGAGTTAAGAATTACTTACCTTGCTTTGAAGCTTCTTGTTTTAATTGTAGTCAGAGTCATAGCCTGAGCAATCACTCCACCACACTGAATTGTTGTCTTCAAAGCAAGCTCCAAATTCTTCATGCTCCCTCCTGCTCCTTATGTACTCCATCTCATCTTCTTCTCTATCTGATTCTTCAAAAATGTGCTTTCTATGCACAATTGCTCTTCTTCCATTCGTAGTCACATGCATCCATGTGATTGGAAGGTTCAGAGTCTTAGTTTCACCTGCAATCAAGTAAACAATTTTGTCTCTTGGTACCCACTTGCTTGAGGGTCCTAGACTGTTAGTTGCCCAATCTTTATCCTTCATTTGTTTCTTCTGAGTACTATCAGAAACAAATGTAGTGTAAAGATTAGGGAGTGAGAAGCTTCCACCAATAACTGATGAGCTTGGTTCCTCTGGTGTTTTACTACTAGAGTATCCAATCCCATTAGTATTGTTGGTCTCAAGGTTGCAAAGCATGGAAACAATTTTATTTTGACCAGCATTGATGTTATAGTACTCTTTGAGAACTAAAGAGTGCTCAAGGGGTTTGTAACATATAGCATAATCATTCTCAAGGTCTTTTGTTTTGATAAAATCTTTTTGTACAAGACCTTCAGAGTGATTTGCTTGCTTACTTAAATTCTCATAGTCTGCTTTAAGCTTTTTATACTTCTGCTGACTGTTAGAGAGTTTAAGTAAAGTCTTATTAAGATGCTTGATCAATTTTGCTTTAGAAAGACAAGAATATACCTGATTCATTGTTCTCTGGATGCTGTCTATGCTCTCAGGTTCTGACTTTTCATCAGAACTTGAGTCTTCAGAGTCTGACCCATCTTCAGAACTTGATCCTTCAGCTCCTGGAGCTCTTTCAGACTCATCTTCAGAGAAGTTGTCTAGTACATCCCATGTTGTCATTCCTTTAGCCAGTCTTCCTCCATTCTTCTTGAAGTTGTACCATCTTTGAATTTTTCTTGAAAACCTTTCAAGATACTCTTCATCAGGTTCTTCAACAAGATCTTCATGCTCCAATGCTTGCTTTCCTTTCCTTGCTGCTTCTGCTTCTTCACCGTTCAACACTTGCATATCCTTCAGAGCCAATTCATGGACTCTGAGTAAATCAATCAATGATTCAGGACTCATTGAATTGATGTCTTCAGTTTCCTCTATAGTATTTGGAATATCATTCCAATTCAGAGGCAAACTTCTCAGCAACTTGTTTACAAGCTCTTTGTTGCTGAGTTTGTTGTTGTACTCTTCAAGCTTGCTTGTGATAGCTTGAAATCTTATGTTCATTTTCTCAATACTCTCATTTTCCTCCATCCTAAACTCCTCATATTGATCTGACAGACCATTCACTGTTGCCCACTGAATGCTTTCATTATCATCACTAATGAGGCAAAGAGTAGTAGTTGTAGAAACAATACTAGAAGTTTGTTTGACCCCTGATGTGGAAGGATTTTGATTGTTGCTCAGATCTTCATTTAAGCTCAATCCATCTTCAATTTTCTTGCTAAGATCAACAACTTGTTGATATAACTTCTGCTTCCAATCATCCATGTTTTGAGTCATGGAGGTTTTCTCCTTTGGATCTTGACTGTCTCACGGTTAAGTGATTTACCAACAGAACCGGAGCTCTGATACCAATTGAAGGAGCGTGGAGAAAACACAAGAAGGGGGGGGGGGGGTAGAATTGTGTTTTGGATATTTAAAAACTTTCCAAGATATTTAAGCCTTTTCAGAGTCTTTAAAGCACAGCGGATTGTTCACATAATTAACTTATGGCGTTATGAATGATGAAGGAGTAAATGAGAGAGTGAGAGAGAGAAGAACACACAACAAATTATACTGGTTCCCCTCACAAATTGAGAGTACTCCAGTCCCCTTGTTTCCAAGAGAGTTCACTATAATCACACGGATTACAATAGTTGCTTAAGCACACAAGCTCAAGACTTCCTGCTCTTAGTCACACAAGACAGAGAGACTTCCTTGCTCAAGCACACAAGCTCAAGACTTCCTGCTCTTAGTCACACAAGACAGAGAGACTTCCTTGCTCTGATCACACAAGATCAGAGACTTCCTTGCTCAAGCACTCAGGCTCAAGACTTCATGCTCTAATCACTAAGATTGAGACTTATGTGCTTCTACACTAAGCAGAAGACTTTCTTGCTTCTACACTAAGCAGAAGACTTTGTTGCTTCTACATTAAGTAGAAGACTTACTACTAACTTATAAGCTTAAACTTATTACAATCATAATAACTTCAGAGGCTTAAAGCTAGTTTCTATGCTCACTTCATTTGAGAGATATTTTCTATTACAATTCAGATTCTCACTTTCTTCTGAGAGATGTTTTCTAATGAAGAGCGCTAGTCATCAATTCTTTCTTTGGCATATTTATATGAGTTGAGAAAGACATTGAGACGTTGGAGAAATTCCCGTTGTAAAATGGACAGTTGTAGTCTTTGAAGATCCGTTGAGTAAAGCCACGTCTTCCTTTGCAGAGAGGCTTCACCTTTACTGCTTCTCCAATAGTACAGTTATAAGGTACAACTAGCTCCTAGAGAGAGGGATCACATCCTTTGTGACCGTTGCAATTAGTTGACCTTAAAACAAATCATCAGGCTTGATAAGTTGTAGTTGATGTAGCCCTCTGATGATTGGGGAATTCCTTTGCTTCTGATGAACCTTTGATAACTTGGAGTCTTATTGGTCTTGAATGATTGGCCTCTGATAGTCCTTCGCAATTCAGCTTCTGAACGTCTTCATCCTCTGAATGACTCTTGACTAGCAGACACCTTCTGAACTCTTGTAGGCCTCTGAACATCTTTGAGCTTCTGAACTCCTCTGAGCTTCTGAACACTTGCAGACGTTCTGATCCTTTTTGAGCTTCTGAACTTTGTTTAGTTTCTGACCATGTTGTAGCTTCTGAACTCCTTCAGAGTGTAATTATTCAGACTTCCATAGGTTTCATCAGAGTCTAAATTAAGTGTGCTTTTGATTTAACGTTGAATTCTCTTGCACTTAATTTAAACATTAGTACCATCAATTGTCCATTTAATACTTTGTTATCATCAAAACTTAAGGGTGTGTATTAACACATATTTTGTTCCAACATTTCCAACAATTGATTTACCAATATTCTTTCTCCCCCTTTTGTCATTATCAAAAAGGTAGTATAAGCAATTAATAAAAATTTCAACTTTCAATGCCGTCAAATCAGCAGTGGTTGAACGCATTTAAGACTCGGCAATTGATTTGTGCTTATAAAAGGAGAGAGGTGTTGGAACAAAATATGTGTTAATACACATCCTTAAGTTTTGATGATAACAAAAGTATTAAATGGACAATTGATGGTACTAACGTTTAAATTAAGTGCCGGAGAATCCAACGTTATATCAAGAGTACACTTAATTTAAACTCTGATGAAACCTATGAAAGTCTGAATATTTACACTCTGAAGGAGTTCAGAAGCTACAACGTGGTCAGAAGCTAAACAATGTTCAGAAGCTCAAAGACGATCAGAACGTCTGCAAGTGTTCAGAAGCTCAGAGGAGTTCAGAAGCTCAAGGATGTTCAGAGGTATACAAGAGTTCAGAAGCTGTCTGCTAGTCATGAGTCATTCAGAGGATGAAGACGTTCAGAAGCTAAATTGCGAAGGACTATCAGAGGCCAACCATTCAAGACCAATCAGACTCCAAGTTATCAAAGGTTCATCAGAAGCAAAGGAATTCCCCAGTCATCAGAAGGGCTACTTCAACTAAACTTATCAAGCCTGATGATCTGATCAAGGACAACTAATTACAACGGCACAAAGAATGTGATCCTACTCTCTAGAAGCTAGTTGTACCTTATTACTGTATCTTGGACAAACAGTAATGGAGAAGCCTCTCTGCAAAAGACGACGTGACTTTACTCAACGGATTTTCAACGACTACAGCTGTCCATTTTACAACGGGAATTTCTCCAACGTCTCAATGTCTTTCTCAACTCATATAAATATGCCAAAGAAAGAATTGATGACTAGCGCTCTTCATTAGAAAACATCTCTCAAAAGAAAGTGAGAAACTGAATTGTAATAGAAAATATCTCTCAAATGAAGTGAGCATAGAAACTAACTTAAGCCTCTGAAGTTATTATATTTGTAATAAGTTTAAGCTTACAAGTTAGTAGTAAGTCTTCTGCTTAGTGTATAAGCAACAAAGTCTTCTGCTTAGTGTAGAATCTCTTCTGCTTAGTGTAGAAGTAAGAAAGTCTTCTTCTTATTGTAGAAGCACATAAGTCTCAATCTTAGTGATTAGAGCATGAAGTCTTAAGCTTGTGTGCTTGAGCAAGGAAGTCTTTGATCTTGTGTGATCAGAGCAAGGAAGTCTCTCTGTCTTGTGTGACTAAGAGCAGGAAGTCTTGAGCTTGTGTGCTTGAGCAATGAATTCTTTGATCTTGTGTGATCAGAGCAATGAAGTCTCTCTGTCTTGTGTGACTAAGAGCAGGAAGTCTTGAGCTTCTGTGCTTGAGCATCTATTGTAATCCTTGTGATTATAGTGAACTCTCTTGGAAACAAGGGGACTGGAGTACTCTCAATTTGTGAGGGGAACCAATATAATTTGTTGTGTGTTCTTCTCTCTCTCACTCTCGCATTTACTCCTTCATCATTCATATTGCCATAAGTTAATAGTATGAACAATCCGCTGTGCTTTAAAGACTCTGATAAGATTTAAATATCTTGGAAAGTTTTTAAATAACCAAAACACAATTCAACCCCCCTTCTTGTGTTTTCTTCACGCACCTTCAATTGGTATCAGAGCTCCGGTTCTATTGGTAAATCACTTAACCGTGAGACAGTCAAGATCCAAAGGAGAAAACCTCCATGGCTCAAAACATGGATGATTGGAAGCAGAAGCTATATCAACAAGTTGCTGATCTTAGCAAGAAAATTGAAGATGGACTGAGCTTAAATGAAAATCTGAGCAACAATCAAAATCCTTCCACATTAGGAGTCAAACAAACTTCTAATGTTGTATCTACAACTACTACACTTTGCCCCATTAGTGATGATAATGAAAGCATTCAGTGGGCTACAGTAAATGATTTGTTAGATCAATATGAGGAGTTTAAGATGGAGGAAAATGAGAGCATTGGAGAAATGAACTCAAGGTTTCAAGCCATCACAAGCAAGCTTGAAGACCACAACAACAAACTCAGCAACAAAGAGCTTGTAAGCAAGTTGCTGAGAAGTTTGCCTCTGAATTGGAATGTAATTTCAAATACTATAGAGGAAACTAAAGACGTCAATTCAATGAGTTCTGAATCATTGATTGATTTACTCAGAGACCATGAATTGGCTCTGAAGGATATGCAAGAGTTGAACGGTGAAAAAGCAGAAGCAGCAAAGAAAGGAAAGCAAACATTGGAGCATGAAGATCTTGTTGAAGGACCTGATGAAAAGTATCTTGAAAATTTTTCAAGAAAAATTCAAAGATAGTACAACTTCAAGAAGAATGGAGGAAGACTGGCTAAAGGAATAACAACATGGGATGTACTAGACAACTTCTCTGAAGATGAGTCTGAAAGAGCACCAGGAGCTGAAGGATCAAGTTCTGAAGATGGCTCAGACTCTGAAGACTCAAGTTCTGATGAAAAGTCAGAACCTGAGAGCATAGACAGCATTCAGAGAATAATGAATCAGGTATATTCTCGTCTTCCCAAAGCAAAATTGATCAAGCATCTTAATAAGACCTTACTTAAACTCTCTAACAGTCAGCAGAAGTATAAAAAGCTTAAAGCAGACTATGAGAATTTAAGTAAGCAAGCAAATCACTCTGAAGATCTTGTATAAAAAGATTTGATCAAAACAAAAGATCTTAAGAATGATATACTATATGTTACAAACCCTTTGAGCACTCTCTTGCTCTCAAAGAGTATTGTAACATCAACACTGATCAAAATAAAATTGTTTCCATGCTTTGCAACCTTAAGACCAACAATACTAATGGGATTGGATACTCTAGTAGTAAAACACTAGAGGAACCAAGCTCATCAGTTATTGGTGGAAGCTTCTCACTCCCTAATCTTTACACTACATTTGTTTCTGATAGTACTCAGAAGAAGCAAATGAAGGATAAAGATTGGGCAACTAACAGTCTAGGACCCTCAAGCAAGTGGGTACCAAGAGACAAAAAAATTTACTTGATTGCAGGTGAAACTAAGACTCTGAACCTTCCAATCACATGGATGCATGTGACTGTAAATGGAAGAAGGGCAATTGTGCATAGAAGGCACATTTTTGAAGAATCAGATGGAGAAGAAGATGAGATGGAGTACATGTGCAGCAGGAGGGAGTATGAAGAATTTGAAGCCTGCTTTGAGGACAACAACTCAGTGTGGTGGAGTGATTGCTCAGGCTATGACTCTGACTACAATTAAGACAAGAAGCTTCAAAGCAAGGTAAGTAACTCTTAACTCCTGAATGACATCTCAGAGGAATAACTTTCAAAGGTTGAAAATGTCTTCTTAAGATACAAAATGTTTCAGAATAAAAACCTTGAAAAATCATGTCTGAACATTTTTTTAAGTATCTTGAAAGACACGTTTTTAGACTCTGAAGTATTTTGGATCTCAGCATCTGAAGTAGTCCAGACTCTGAGAAACTTCTCAACCTCTGAAGGATAAGCCTCTGAATATGAATTGAATTAGAAACGTTTAAGTATTTGTTTACTGAAACGTTTTGGCGCTAAATAGACAACACGTACACACACTCTGATTGGTTTGAAAACAGTTAATGATTAGTTCGCTTTCCTTTTTCAATTAATGTATTGTGTGTTTTAATTTGTTTTATGTTTTTGACAAAATCACTTAAACATTCACACTTTACACTATCACATCCCTCACCCTTGTCCTTCAAAACTAGAACAAGTTTCTTCTTTCGCTTTAACAAAATCCACATCCTAACCTTTTGAAATGGCATCTACTTCAACATCAGTTCCAGACTCCTTGTTTACTTTTCCCAAAAGCTTTCCGATCAACACCATCGCTTGCGAGGAAATGTTTTCTACAGATTTATCTCTTAAGATGGAGGGAAAATATCTGAACCTGGTTATGGAACAACCAGTGGACTTTGATAGTTTGAAAAAGAATCAGTTCGATGTTCTAAAGTTCTTTTCTAATCATAAAGGGAGCTTTAGATACATGAACTTATTAAATGGCACTGGTTAACTGTTTCCTTTCGTGCAGCTTGTGTAGTTAACTTCTAAAGCTGCACGAGAATAAGCTGCACGAGAATGATCATAAAGGGATCTAAAAACTGTTTTCTTTCGTGTACATACAAATTCTGTTTAACTCACTGTTTTTTGTATTTCCATTGGGAGGCCATTTGTTGTTTTTCTTCCATCATGCATTTGTTTTGCTTATCAAGGAGGTAAATAGTTATAGAACGTAGACTATAATGCAATGCAACCATACTATTAATTTCATACCATTAAATTTTAACGTTAGTAGTCACTACATATTAAGGCAAGTTGCAATTACATTATTCTTCTTATACTATCACTAGATGTATGGTCGTCACATGTCTCAATTTTGGATTGTTGTGTTCTTTCTCAAATCTGTGTGCATAAAACCCAGTTTAACCTATTTCAGTGTTATGTTTTCTTTTCTTTTTGTTTTTCAAAACGCAATATCAGTTATCCATTATGGATTTATATGCTTTTTTCCTTCTTCAGTTTTGATATAGACAATGGACCTAAAGCTGCCGAGTATATTCAGGTTTGGTTTTATTATTTCCACTATTTAGTTTCAAGATTCATTTTTCTATATTTTGATCAATTGACAAATTCTAATACATACGATTGATTTATATAAGTTTTGTTTAAATTATCATGTAAATAAATAATGGAAGAAAATGATTCTATGAAATTCTTAGATATGTGGTTGGCGTTATATTGTGAACTGTGTTATGTTGATCAAGGCGCTAAGAAGTTGATATTTATTTAATTTAAGGGAACCTATTAAGAAATCTAAAAGAGAAAGTTTCATGTTGAAAAAATTACTATTTAGACTTTTTAGAAGTTAACTACACAATTTGCAATGAAATACTCTACCATATTAGGTTCCTTAACAAGTTCCCTTAGGGCACTGATTACCATTTTCCTCAATATAATTACACAGACAAATACAACAACATCGCAGCATATAATAACACGCCACTTTTACATCATTCTCGTTTGATGTAGGATTATATTATTTCTTGCATGTGGTTCTTGAATTATTTGCCTGAGGGTTCTTATTTGAATTACATATATCAACTAAAGTTGTTTTGCTTGATTAAAGTACTCTAACTTCAAACTTTTTTATTCAATATTTTATTATTTTTGTTTCAAATTCCAAGTCATGAATGTGAGGCCCCTGGTGTGGGCAATACGTTCTTATTTCTGCATTGCACATTTTTCAAATTATTCACCATACCTTTGAAGTTAAAATTCCAATACGAAGATTTGAAAAGAGAAGCCCTCAAAATACAAACATTTTTAAAACTCTATCTGCACTGAGAAATTTCTCTTTTTCCTAAAATTTGACTGATATATCAACAATTAAATAAAAATGAACAAAACATATTCTCTTGGGAATTTGCAGGAAGCAGTGGCTAAGTGGCCTCAACTACGGCCGTTGTGTTTGATTTTGAAAGTATTTTTACAACAAAGAGAACTTAATGAGGTATGAGTTTTTCTTTAAAATTTCTGTATACAGAAACCAATTTTGCTAGTGTCGTATACCATAAGTTGAATTCGAATGCGGCAAATTATAAGTCACAAGTCAAAAGTTTTTATGTATTTTTCATTTGCTGCTGAACAACACTGATTTTGTTAAATTTGAAACATTTTTATTCTTATTACAGTAATCATTATTTTAGTACTGTATTTTATTTTATGAACCATGTGCGTTATATTTAAAGATCCTTTTAAGTTTTAATGTGCACAAGTGAGGTAGGTGAACTATTGTTAACGAAAACTAAATCATTGCTAACAACTTGTTAAAGAAACAGAAGACAATATTTTTGTATTAGTGCCATATGGACACTAGTTAAAGAAATCATATTATTATAGCAATAAAATAATCATTCAACCAAATCAACACCAATGCTTGTGATATATCATTAAAAGTGTCTAATTCAATTTATGTAGAATTCACATATTGTATTTCTTTAGAATTCACCAATTTCACTATAACTCCATTTTGTAAGGACTAAAACGAAATATTAAGGACCAAAAGCAAAATATTTGCAAGGACTAAATAAAAAGAAAATATTTTTACAGGATTAAAGTCAAAACTCTTCGTATTCTTATTTACAGGACCATTTTTATATATAAGCATTACCACCTAATTAGATACCGGCAACTATGATTTGTCTATTGAAAAATTGTAAGCCACGCAAGGTGAGGTGAGTTCTTCTATTCCAATCAAATTTTTCTATACACATCAATTATATATGAATCGAATTTCTGACTGCATGTTTAAAGGGACCAAAACTCTTGCCACTTGGACGAATTCATTATTGGTTGCATGAACTATTTGATTTAATTTGTACAATATTAACTTTTTTTATTAAAATTATACAATGTACAATATTAAAATTATAGATATAGATTTTTTTTTTTGTCAAGAGTCTAGTGGCTAGAAAATTCACCTTAAAGGTGAATAAGTGGAGTGTCTCGGATTCGAACACGGGATCCTGCACATATAGTGTGATATTCCTACCAACTGAGTTAAGCTAAAAAAAATTATAGATATAGATAAATATTTATAAAATTGTTGTCCACAAATCTTAGGTCAACCTGCAAAAATGTCAAAATTGCTTGGTCGAACGCCATGACTGAGGTTCAAACTCCAGTCCCTCCACTTTGTGTGTGAGTTTTCAGTGGCTCGTCATTTCGTCTATATATAAAAAAACTATAAAGTTGTTTAATTTCAAGTTGAGGTAAACAAAAAAATGCAAAAATTAATATGATAATTTTTCATCAATTAAAATTTTAAATATTATTATTTTATTTATTTATATTTTTATATGAATTTGATTTATATAAATTATAGTGTAAAAAGTATCAATACATCATAACCATAAAAAACATTAGAAATCCTAGACTTTTATCACAATCACTTCAAAAATCACTCATGATTAGTTGTGATGTGCTAATCCAACAATATATAGAGTTTTATGCTGTGTCACTCTAAAGATATTTTTTTTATTTGTTTACTATCATAAAAATTATTTGTTAAAAATTCTGAAGCTCCTGTACTTAGTTTCCTTACTTTTTTTAACAATAGATTATAAAAATATTAAAAAACCAATTATTATTATTTAATTTTTTTGAAGCAAAAAAACCTATTATTATTAACTTTTAATTTTTTTTTGGTGAATTATTAACTTTTCATTTTACAGTTAAAATAATTTTTTTTAAAAATCTATAATAAAAACAATTAAAATAATAAATTTGATTTTTTAAGGAAAAAATAGATATTTACGTAAAAAAAAAAGGAAAAAATAGATTTTTTTTTTTTTGACTAAATAGATTTTATTACAAATTACAAATATTTTATTTGAACAATTCCGTAAAAAATACACACAATATCACTATCGTTATTTTAGGGTTTCATAATGCTGATGCCCTTGCTTGATTCGATTTGAAATGGAAAAGAATTTTAAGATTCTTTGACTGGATCTTCAATTGCTTTGCAGTCCTCTCAAGTATGAATGAATTTTCTACCAAATATTATGAATTCTTATTTGATGCTCTAAATGCAATTTGAATATGAATGTTTTATTCATAACTTGAAGTCGACCCTTGATAATAATTTTCTCATAACCGTAAATTGGGGAGATGGTTGTGTGCCTTGGTGCCTTCGATGCAAATTGAGTTTATGTCCCATGATGTCGCTAATTTGAGTTTATGACCCACGATGTCCCTAAAATTTATAGTCTGAATGCAATTTCAATGTGAATGCTTCATAACTTCACATGTAAGTGGAGAAGATCCTTGGCGCCTTGGATGGTAAATTGAACATATATCCCTCCATGTCCCGAAATTGAATATATATCCCTCAATGTCCCGAAATTGAATATATGTCCCTTGATGTCCCGAAATTGAATATATGTCCCTTGATGTCCCGAAATTGAATATATGTCCCTCGATGTCCCTAAAATTGATAGTCTGAATGCAATTTCAATGTGAATGCTTCATAACTTCATATGTAAGTGGAGAAGATCCTTGGCGCCTTAGATGGTAAATTGAACATATATCCCTCGATGTCCCGAAAATGAATATACGTCCCGAAATTGAATATATGTCCCTCGTTGTCCCGAAATTGGATATATGTCCCTCGATGTCCCGAAATTGAATATATGTCTCTCGATGTCCCTAAAATTGATAGTCTGAATGCAATTTCAATGTGAATGCTTCATAACTTCACATGTAAGTGGAGAAGATCCTTGGCGCCTTAGATGGAAAATTGAACATATGTCCCTCAATGTCTCGAAATTGAATATATGTCCCTCGATGTCCCAAAATTGAATATATGTCCCTCGATGTCCTGAAATTGAATATATGTCTCTCGATTTCCCTAAAATTGATAGTCTGAATGCAATTTCAATGTGAATGCTTCATAACTTCACATGTAAGTGGAGAAGATCCTTGGCGCCTTAGATGGTAAATTGAACATATGTCCCTCCATGTCCCGAAAATGAATATATGTCCCTCGATGACTCGAAATTGAATATATGTTCCTCGATGTTCCTCGATGTCCCGAAATTGAATATATGTCCCTCGATGTACCGAAATTGAATATGTCACTCGATGTCCTGAAATTGAATATATGTCCCTCGATGTCCCTAAAATTGATAGTCTGTATGCAATTTCAATATGAATGCTTCATAACTTCACATGTAAGTGGAGAAGATCCTTGGCGCCTTAGATGGTAAATTGAACATATGTCCATCGATGTCCCGAAAATGAATATATGTCCCTCGATGTCCCGAAAATGAATATATGTCCCTCGATGACTCGAAATTGAATATATGTTCCTCGATGTCCCGAAATTGAATATATGTCCCTTGATGTCCCGAAATTGAATATATGTACCTCAATGTCCTTAAAATTGACAGTCTGAATGCAATTTCAATGTGAATGCTTCATAACTTCACATGTAAGTGGAGAAGACCCTTGGCACCTTAGATGCAAAATTGAATATATGTACCTCGATGTCCCAAAATTGAATATATATGTCCCTAGATGTCTCTAAATTGAATATATATATATATATATATATATACCATGATGTCCCTAAATTAGATGTTCATAATTCTGCTCTATTTTGTTGCCTATTATGAAGTATATGGGAACAACGTATGGGAAAAAGTGCTAAACCGAGCTTTATAGTTGAAAATTGTGTTCATCTTTTACTTTAATGTTGGAATTTAGCACAAAGATTCTGTTATGTTTCAGATTTCTGATGTAGGCAAAACATGCGATTGCTTTGGGTTTGATACGGGCTGGTGCTTTGCAAAATGCCACAGCGGCTGAGCTTGTTCATATTCGGCTTCTGTTAATTGGAAAATCCGACTCAAGGGTGATTCCAATGTAATATTGACGTATCCTTTGCGTCACATTTAAATATAGTTGGGAGGATGCTGGTGAACCTCTAGGGGAGTGTATGTTCCCTAATTGATGGTATGTTCCTCAATGTCCCTAAAATTGATGGTCTTAATGCAATTTCAATGTGAATGCTTATTTAAATTGAATATACGTGGAGAAGACCCTGGGCACATTAGATGCAAAAATTGAATATATGTCCCTTGTTTTCTGTAACTTGAATATATGTTCCTCAATGTCCCTTGATGGTCTCAATGCAATTTAAATGTGAATTGGTGAATCTTGATTATTCAAACCTAAGAAGGCTAGTTTGGAAAGTAAGAAATTGTATAATGGCTAAAATAATTCTTAAGATAAGTATTGATATGATGTGTTTGGAGGACTAAACTAGATGATTTTTTTACGAAAAATGTGGTTTATCATATGAATTATTATTTTATGGTCTAAATGCAATTTGAATATAAAAGTAAACCGAGATGACCCTTGATAATGATTTTCTCATAATGGTAAATTGGGAAGATGGTTGTGTGCCTTGGTGCCTTCTATGCGAATTTGAGTATAGGTCCCTCGATGTCCCCAAATTGAGTTTATGTCCGATGTCCCTAAATAGAGTTTATGCCCTCGATGTTCCTATATAAAGTTTACGTACCTCGATCTTCCTAACTTGAGTTTATGTCCCTCGATGTCTCTAAAATTGATGGTGTGAATGCAATTTAAATGTGAATGCTTCATAACTTCAAATTTAAGTGGAGAAGACCCTCGAGGCCTTAGATGCAAAATTGAATAGATGTCCCTCGATGTCCCTAAATTGAATATACGTACCTCCAGGTCCCTAAATTGAATATACATACCTTGATGTCCCTAAACTTTTAGTTCATAATTCTGCTTTGTATAGTCTATTATGAAGTTTATGGGAACAACTTATGGGATTAAGTGCTATACTCAAGCTTTATAGTTGAAAATATTGTTTATCGGTTACTTTAATGCTGGAATTTCTGTTTCAAATATGATGCGGGCAGATCCTGTGATTGCTTTGGGTCTGATACGGGCTGGTGCTTTGCAGAATGCAACAGAGGCTGAGCCTGGTGCAGCGCTAATTGGTGAAGTAAACTCACAATCTCCAAAATCTTGTTTGATAAAATGTTGTTTTGGGTTTTTTTTTGGTTTGCAACATTTACATGTTAATCTTGATTATCCAACAATGTGCTAAATTGGTGAATCTTGATTATTCAAATCTAAGAAGGTTAATTTGGAAAGTAAGAAATTGTAATGGCTTAAAGAATTCTTAAGACAAGTATTGAGATGATGTGTGTGGATGACTCTAATGAGATGTATGAAAAATGTGGTTTACAATATGAATTTTATTTTATGGCCTAAATACAATTTGAATATGAATGTTTTATTCGTAACTTGAAGTCGACCCTTGATAATAATTTTTTCATAACTGTAAATTGTGGAGATGGTTGTGTGCTTTGGTGCCTTCGATGCGAAATTGAATATATGTCCCTCGATGTCCCTAAATTGAGTTTAGGTCCCCACGATGTCCCTAAAATAGATAGTCTGAATTCAATTTCAATGTGAATGCTTCATAACTCACATGTAAGTGGAGAAAACCCTTGTCGCCTTGGATGCAAAATTGATTATCTGTCCCTCGATGTCCCAAAATTGAATATACTCGGCGTCCCTAAATTAAATATATGTACCTTGATGTCCCTAAATTAGATGTTCATAATTCTGCTCTGTTTTTTATTGCTTATTATGAAGTTTGTGTTACAGGATTTAAGTAGTTTATGGATGTTGTCTTTATGGCATGAGTGGGACCTTACATTGTTGTGATAGGTGTCCTATTAATTATCATTCAAGGTGCATAGGTGTGATGAAGATGCATTTAACAGAATTGGCAAATCAAATGGCAATAGCTCTAGGTATGTCATGTTATGAGCATTTTATTTTAGACCATGAAAGGAGTTACTACATATCACAGGATGAAAATGAGAGCGGTTATGCTTTGAACAACCAAAAGAATAACGATGGAACCATATATGTCATCATTCATGTTAATGGTAAAGTCCTTGTTTCTTGTTTCCTTTGAATTCATTGACAAATACTATTAATTTACAGTTAGGTGTCAAACAAATAACACGGTTTTAGAGGATGTTGGTGCTTCTGTTATTGACAAAAATATGATTCCTATTTATGCTCATGTTAGAGGAGCTGATCTTGCTACTCAAAATTTTCTACTCCAAGACCCTTGGTATGTAGAAGTTTATGAATTATGCTTTTGATTATTTTTGTGTGAGTTATGAATTGGTATTTTGTACTTGGCCCACTCTTGTGCATAGTGAAACCTTGGGTTGGTTTCATTCTCCGGTTAAAAAATAATGTTGGTAAGAGTAACACTATGAATTGGTTTGGTGTGTGTTGTGATAGTGATAATTGGGTTAAATTTGATGCAGCAAGGATTTTTCTATCTTTTGACAACTCTAGTTTTTTGTCTACTAGTGCATCCTCTTTCAAATGACAATACTCTAATTCAATGTATGTATAACCAGTTAAGTGCAAGACCAATTAGAGACTGTTGTTTTGCAACTGTTGCTCATAGAAACAATTCTGATGTTGATAAAAACGAATCATCACAATTGAAAATTGTGGGCATTTGTTAGTTCTCTCATGTTCTTTGTAAATCAAGAGGATGATCCAATCCCTCTTAGATAAAAATAGGCTTATGAGAGTGGAAGTTTGCAATGCATTGGTTTTAGTTTTGGAATCTGCAATGTCCTTTACATATTTATATATTGGACTAGGATTTGGCATCACCAAATTAATAGAAAATGGAAGATAATATGGGGTTGCCCTGGTTGTTTAGGGAGTTAGTTTTGGGAGCACAATTTCTACCCATTATTGACCCAATCATAATGTATTTCTTGATGAAAATAGATTCTTTTCTAAACCTTCCAACAACACACAAATCAGTCAAGCCATTCAACATTGGGTTCAATTGCCTTACACTAATGCACAAGCATTTTTCACTTTTTATGAAGAATCTTATAATACTTTAGATGCACTGGAAGTACAAGAAATTGTTCTGAGAGGTACAGATGCTTATGGTTTGAAAAAACTCTCTGCAATACCACCAAGGAAAATTGTTCTATTTTGCAATGGCTTGGTTGCTATTCAACAAACACATTTTGGAATGGAGGAGCCATCAACATTTTGTTCAAAAAATTTACAGGAACTAAAGAAAATTGGACTAGTGGTGGAAGGTTATTCTTATATGTCATTGAATATTTTTCTGATGATACACATTTGGTGTTTTGTTTGTATAATTACATCCATCCATTCATTCTAGATGTCAAGGATAGTAGTGATAATTTAATCTGCATGGATACAAACATTACTAGCATGGTTTGGAACGCAACACATTCGTGTAACTCGCTCATTCGACTCGCTCCGTAACTTGTTCTCTTTGTTTTCGAATTTTTTATCATGCCGAAGGCTAAAGCTGATTCCAAACCCGGTGATAACAGGTAAATCGTTTCTATCCGTTATTTTTTTGTTGCGATTTTCTGATTTTGATTTTTAGGTTTTAGATGAACAATTTTCATCCACAATTTGTAATGAATCGTTCATCCGGTTTTTAATTCGATTTTTTGTTGAAGCGTAAGGGTGCTGGAACATGAAGGAAACAGATGAACAAAACCGCTAAGGTTCCTAACAAGCAGAAGAAGCCTCTGAGTCTTTTGTTCGTTTTCAAGTATGATTACTGGAACCCTAGAAATTTTATTTGATGGTTCCGTAAAAAATACACAGAATATCATTATTGTTATTTTAGGGTTTCATAATTCTGCTGCCCAATTCAATTTGAAATGGAAAAGAATTTTAAGATTCTTAACTGCATTTTCAATTACTCTGCAGTCCTCTCAAGTATGAATTTCATTTTTTGAGTTCTCTATCTGGATGACCCTAACACGTTGATTTTTTTACCAAAAATGTGGTTTACAATATCAACTCTTATTTTATGGTCTAAATTCAATTTGAATAATTTTCTCATAACCGTAAATTGGGGGAGGTGGTTGGTGTGCCTTGGTGCCTTCATTGCGAAATTGAATATATGTTCCTCGATGTCCCTAAATTGAGTTTATGTCCCACGATGCCCCTAATGCAATATCAATGTGAATGCTTCATAACTTCACATGCAAAATATCTTTGAATATATGTCCCTCGATGTCCCGAATTTGAATATATGTCCCTCGATGTCCCGAAATTGAATATATGTACCTCGATGTCCCGAAAGTGAATATATGTCCCTCGATATGTACCTTGATGTCCCTAAAATTGATAGTCTGATTGAAATTTCGATGTGAATACTTCATAAATTCACATGTAAGTGGAGAAGACCCTTGGCACCTTAGATGCAAAATTGATTGTCCCTCGATGTCCCTAAATTGAAGATTTACCTAAATTAGATGTTCATAATTCTGCTCTATTTTTTATTGCCTATTGCCTATTATGAACTTTATGGGAACAACACATGGGAACAAGTGCTAACCGAGCTTTATAGTTGAAAATTGAGTTCATCGGTTACTTTAATGCAGGCAGAACCTGCGATTGCTTTGGGTCTGATACGGGCTGGTGCTTTGCAAAATACCACAGCGCTGATGCTGAGCCTGGTGCATATTCGGCTGCTGTTAATTGGAAAATCCGACTCCGGGGCAAATCAATGTAATATTAAATAGAGTTGGGAGTGGATGCTGATGAAACTCTTGGGGAGTATATGTTCCCTAATCGATGGTATGTCCCTCGATGTCCCTAAATTTGATGATGTGAATGCAATTTCAATGTGAATGCTTATTTAAATTGATATATGTGGAGAAGACCCTGGGCACATTAGATGCAAAAATTGAATATTTGTCCCTTGTTGTCCGTAACTTGAATATATGTTCCTCGATGTCCCTTGATGGTATGAATGCAATTTAAATGTGAATGCGCTTAATCTTGATTATCCAACAATGTGCTAAATTGGTGAATCATTATTCAAACCTAAGAAGGCTAGTTTGGAAAGTAAGATATATTGTATAATGGCTAAAATCTTTCTTAAGACAAGTATTGAGATGATGGTTTGGATGATTCTAACTAGATTAATATTTTAGTAAAAATGTGGTTTACCGAATGAATTCTTAATTTATGGTCTAAATGCAATTTGAATATGAAAGTTTATTCATAACTTGAAATGCAAATCGAGATGACCCTTGTTAGGGGAAGGATGGTGGGATGAGAAGAAAAATGCTTTATATGTAGTTGCTTGTGATTTCATTGGCATCATGAAATCAACTTGGGATGGAACTCGTATTGGCGATTGCTCGGTAAGATTGAGATTGAGTTTCCCTTCGGTTTGGTCAATCGAAAATACTAACAGCATAGTTGGACAAATTTGGAGCAACAAGACTGCTAATGATCCAAACTACTTCAAGATGATAAAATTTAGAAATTCCGACAATGCTAAGGTCGGATATCGAGCGTCCAAGTACGAGTATAGCAAGCTTGAGAGAGTTAAGAAATCATGTCCAACACACACAAGGTTATCAAGAACAAAGAGAGAACAAGATTTCCAAATGTTTATTCTTATGAGATGAGATTTGATATGTCAGTTAGAGATAGAGTCCAATATAAAAGTAGCATTTGGTTCTTCGGCTCCTTTATCTGTTGGTGATCAAATTTATGATGTTCCTGCTTATACTTCAAACTTCACAGCAGAATCTCCTACGGTGATGTTCAACAATGTTAGCTTGTTTAACATTAGCTAGAAGATTACCATATTTTCTAATTCAACTTTATATAACAGGAATTCGGTGTTCAATTTGTCTTCTTATAGAGTGAAGATTTCTGCGGAAGGAATTTATGATGCTAGAACAGGAACTTTGTGTATGATTGGTTGCCGCGATCTTAACTCAAAAGCTGGAACACCATTAGCTGGATCTGTCGACTGTGAGATTCTATTGAAGTTTCAATTTCCATCATTGGATACAACAAATGGAAGCCACATTAAAGGAAGTATCGAAAGCACGCGCAAAAAATCGGATCCTCTTTACTTCAAAAGTTTAGAGGTATCTTCGTATGCAATTTACTCGGAAACAACAATAAAAGCTGTTTGGAGAATGGATATGGAGATTATCATGGTTCTGATATCTACCACTTTATCATGTGTTTTCATTGGATTGCAACTATACCATGAGAAGAGAAATTCTTGCTCAAAATGATACCACTTGTTCTCAATTTTGAAGCAATTCTTGCTCAAAACCTAACAACAAAAACTTTTTGTTTGAATATGTTGGATGTCTTGAAGTTAATGAAATAGCTGTAAGGATAATCACAATGGTAGCTTTCTTCGCTGCAATTCCGTCTCCTTCAACTAACTTGGTCGTCAAGAAAGACTAACGAAAGCGAGAACAGACTCTGGAATGCTGAGAAAAAGGCTACCTGTGTGACTTTCCCCTTGTATGCAGTTGGATTATTGATTTCAATGTTGTTAAAGTTGAAAAGAGATGATTTTCAAAATGATTCATCTTGGGAGAACATGAAATCTTATGGTGGTTTGGTATTGGATGGAGAACATGAAACCTGTTTTCAAATATGAACGAGAATGTTCTTTCATGTTCATTTTATTTTGGAACTACTTTTGTTAGACTTTTGCCACATGCATATGATCTTGACAGGACTCGTAATTATGCTCGACTCAGCGATGGATCGTACTTCTATGCAAATCCAAATGCAGACTTTTACTCCACTACTTGGGATATTGTTATTCCTTTGGGAGGTATTCTATTTGCTATCATTATCTACTTGCATCAACGTTTTGGTGCTCAATGTGTTATGCCTCAAAGATTCAAACGGTTAAAGGTATATGAAAAGGTGTCTGGTGGCTGAATAGAAGCTTAAATATAGACAAAAACTCACAAATTGCACTTTTTGAAGCACACGGTGCAAATGATCTGATGAATGGTGTGTCAATATTTAGTTATACTTTATATTTTATCTGATTTTGTGTTGTTGCAATATATATGACCTTAACAAAATAAATATAGGGTCTATTTGAATTAGCTTATTTGAGTTTACTTACTAGTATAAGTATTTGTGAGAGCTTATGGAAACAACTTATGGCATGTCCATAAGATGTTTTTAGCTTAGTTTCATAAGTTTTACACGATAGTTTATGGAAACAGTTGTAGGTTATACGGTAACAGTATGACTTTATTTTATCTTTTGTTATAGAAATAGCTTATATGTACTTATATGAATAAAAAAAGAACTTATATGATAAGCACTTAATTAAGTAGTTCATGTAAACACAGTGATAGGGTAAGTGTGAGTGCTTTTATAGATGAAACTCTGGATTATAGTTAAAAGAAAGTTGTAACTTAGTGGGTTAAAGGTTAAATCTCTTCAGTTTTGTTGAGGAAATAGAGATAACTAATTTGATTATAACATTGGTTACACTTGTAAATTTCAAATATAGGTGCCTAATTGTATAAAATCCTCAATTAGAAAATTAATATCATAGCTAAGCTGACAGGTTTACAAATAGACTCTTGTCATATTATTGGATTGGCAACAATTTTTTAACCTGGATCGTCTACAACTGACATTATAGTGCCTTTGGCTGTAGCCCGTTAGATTAAGGTGATTTTTTTGAGTTATATGTCCCTAAATTGAATATATGTCCCTCGATGTCCCGAAATTGAATATATGTCCCTCGATGTCGTGAAATTGAATATATGTACCTCGATGTCCCTAAAATTGATAGTCTGACTCTGATGCAATTTCAATGTGAATGCTTCATAACTTTACATGTAAGTGGAGAAGACCCTTCACACCTTAGATGCAAAATTGAATATAAGTCCCTTGATGTCCCGAAATTGAATATATGTTCCTCGGTGTCCCTAAATTGTATATATGTACCTTGATTTACCTAAATTATATGTTCATAATTTTGTTCTATTTTTTATTGCCTATTATGAAATTTATGGGAACAACGTATGGGAACAAGTGCTAAACCGAGCTTTATAGTTGAAAATTGTGTTCATCAGTTACTTTAATGTTGGAGTTTAGCGCAAATATTGTGTTATGTTTCAAATATGGTGCAGGCAGAACCTGTGATTGCTTTGGGTCTGATACAGGCTGGTGCTTTGCAAAATGCCACAACAGCTGAGCTTGGTGCATATTTGGCTACTGTTAATTGGAAAATCCGACTTTGGGGTGATTCAAAGAAATATTGACGTATCCTTTTCGTCACATTTAAATAGAGTTGGGAGTGGATGCTGGTGAAACTCTTGGGGAGTATATGATCCTCGATGTCCCTAAATTTGATGGTGTGAATGCAATTTCAATGTGAATGCTTATTTAAATTGATATATGTGGAGAAGACCCTGGGCACATTAGATGCAAAAATTGAATATATGTCCCTTGATGTCCATGACTGCTTGGGGTTTAATGTGGCCTGGTGATTTGCAAAATGCTACAGCGGCTGAGCCTGGTGCAGTGCAGACATATTCGGCTTCTGTTAATTTGAAACTTCGAATCCTGGGTGATTCAAATGTAATATTGATGCATTCTGTGTCACATTTAAATTATGTTGGGATTCGAATATGCATTCGTGGCGAATTTGGTCAATTTATGCTTTCAAAGACAGAATTGATTGCCCTTCTTTGTAGATTGGATGCTGGTAAACCTCTTGGTCAGTATATGTTCCCTAATTCATGGTATGTCCTTCGTTCCATGTCCTTAAATTGAGTTTATGTCCCTCGATGTCCCTAAAATTGATGGTCTGAATGCAATTTCAATGTGAATGCTTATTCATAACTATAAATGTAAGTGGAGAAGACCCTTGGCACCTTTGATGCAAGAATTGAATAGATATCCTCGATGTCCGTAAATGGAATATATGTCCCTTGATATCCCTATTGATGCTCCGAATGCAATTTAAACGTGAATGCTTATTCTTGATTTTCCAACAATGTGCTACTGCTAAATTGGTGAATCATGATTATTCAAACCTAAGGCTAAATTGGAAAGTAAGAAATTGTATAATGGTTATTAGAATTCTTAAGATACGTATAGAGATATGAGTTTAGATGACTCCATCGAGATGAATTTTTAAGAAAAATGAAGTTTACAATATGAATTCTTATTTTATGGTCTAAATGCAAGTTGAATATATATCAACGTTTTATTCATAACTTGGAATGCAAGTCGATGCGAAATTGGGAAGATGGTTGTGTGCCTTGTTGCTTTCGATGCGAAATTGAGTATATGTTCCTCGATGACCCTAAATTGAATTTATACCCTCATTGTCCCTATATTGAGTTTATGTAGCTTGGTGCCTTAGATCCAAAATTGAATTTATGTCCCTCAATGTCCCCTAAATTTAATATATGTTCTTCGATGTACCTAAATTATATGTTCATAATTCTGCTCGTTTTGTTGTTTATTGTTAAATTTATGGGAACAAGTGCTAGACTCAAACTTTATAGTCGAAAATTGTGTTCATCAGTTACTTAATGTTGGAATTTAGCACATAGATTGTGTTCAGTTGGTCTGATGCAGGCAGAACCTGCAACTGCCCGGGGTCTGATACTGGCTGCTATTTTGCACAATGCTACAACGGCTGAGCCTGGTGTGGTGCACGCATATTTGGCTGTTGTTAATTGGAAAAGTACGACTCCGGGGCGATTCAAAGGTAATATTGATGCATCATTTGCGCCGCATTTAAATAGAGATGGGATTGCAACATACATCCGTGACACTTGGTCAATTTGTGCTTTCAAAGACAGAATGGATTGCCCTTCTTTGTGGAGTGGATTCTCATTAACCTCTTGGTGAGTATATGTTCCCTAATTGATTGTATGTTCTTCGATGTCCCTAAATTGAGTTTATGTCCCTCGATGTCCCTAAAGTTGATGGCCTGAATGCAATTTCTAAGTGAATGTTTATTCATAACTACAAATGTAAGTGGAGAAGACCCTTGGCGCCTTAGATTCAAAAATTGAATATATGTCCTCGATGTTCGTAAATTGAATATATGTTCCTAGATATCCCTATTGATGATCTGAATGCAATTTAAATGTGAATGCTTAATCTTGATTATCCAACAATGTCCTAAATTGGCGAATCGTGATTATTCAAACTTAAGAAGGCTAAATTGGAAAGTAAGATTGTATAATGGCTAAAAGAGTTCTGAAGACAAGTATTGATGATGTGTTTGGTTGACTCTAACGAGACAAAAATTTTATCAAAAATGTAGTTTACAATATGAATTCTTATTTTTTGGTCTAAATACAATTTGAATATGAACATTTATTCACATAACTTGAAATGCAAGTCGAGCTAACCCTTGATACTGATTTTCATAACGGTAAATTGGGAATATGGCTGTGTGCCTTATTTTGCCTTTGATGCAAAGTTTAGAATATGTCCCTCGATGTTGCCAAATTGAGTTTATATACCTCGATGTCCCTCAATTGTGTTTATGTCCCTCGATGTCCGTAAAATTGATGGTCTGAATGCAATTTCAATGTTAATGCTTCATAACTTCAAATGTAAGTGGAGAAGATCCTTGGCCCCATAGATGTAAAATTGAACATATGTCCCTCGATCTCCCTAAATTTCATATATGTTCTCCGATGTCTTGTCTTCAATTATGAAATTACGGGAATAACGTATGGCAACAAGTGCTAGACTCAAGCTTTATAGTCGAAAATTGTCTTTACTGTTGGAATTTAGATCAAAGATTATGCTCTGTTTCAGGTCTGATGCAAGCAGAACTTGCGACTGCTTTGAGTTTGATACGGGCTGGTCCTTTGCATAATGCTACATCGGCTGAGCCTGGTGCGGTGCAGACATATTCGTTTGCTGTTAATTGGAAAATTCAACTCCGGTGCGATTCAAATGTAATATTGATGCATCCTTTGTGTCGCATATAAATAGAGTTGGGATTGGAACAAGCATTTGTGACACACTTGGTCAATTTGTGCTTTCAAAGACAGAATGGATTGCCCTTCTTTGTAGAGTTGATACTGTTGAACCTCTTGGTGAGTATAGTTCTCTAATTGAACCTCTTGGTGAGTATTGTTTCCCTAACTAATGGTATGTTCCTCGATCTCTCTAAATTGAGTTTATGTCCCTCAATGTCCCTTAAATTGATAGTCTGAGTGCATTTTAAATGTGAATGCTTATTCATATCTACAAATGTAAGTGGAGAATATCCTTAGCGCCTTAAATGCAAAATTGAATATATTTTTTCCCCGATGTTCGTAAATTGAATATATGTTCTTCGATATACCTATAGATGGTATGGATGCAATTTCAATGTGGATGCTTAATCTTGATTATCTGACAATGTGCTAAATTGGTGAATCTTGATTATTCAAACATAAGAAGGCTAATTTGGAAAGTAAGAAATTGTATAATGGCTAAAAGAATTCTTAAGACAAGTATTGAGATGATGTGTTTGGATGACCCTAATATGAATTCTTATTTATGGTCTAAATGCAACTTGAATATGAGTGTTTTATTCATAACTTGAAATACAAGTCGAGATGAACGTTGATCATGATTTTCTCTTAACGGTAATATGACGGTAATATGAGTGTTTTATTTATGGTCTAAATGTATATTCATATTTTAAAATGCATGTTGAGATGACCCTTGATGCAATGACTATTCCATAATTTTTAATAAATTGGGATGGTGGTAGTGTACTAGTGTGCCTTGGTAATCTTAGATGTAAAATTTGAACATATGTCTTTGATGACTTTGAATGCAAAATTTTGATATTTCAACCTTCTTACTCTGAATCGGTGACCTAATTGCAATTTTATTATATTGTTTATTCATAACTTTAAATGTAATTTGAGATGACCGACCCCTACTTCAAACTTCTACCATTACTAAACAAGTGATTTTGAAAATATAATTGTTCTTTTGATTTTAGAGAAGCTTTATAAGATGACAGACATAAATTCTCAAAAGATTGTTTTAAGAATCAGAATGGTGTATTTCAGAATGATCGTTTGAAATTTCTTCCATGGATGAGCAAGTAATTTTAAGAATATAATTGTTACTTTTGACTTTGAGAAGCTTTATGAGATAGACATGATTCCTTTTAAAAGAGATTCCAACATGTCAATTGGCAATTAGTGTGGAATACTCAAATGTATAAATTTATACTAGTAAATGATCTTATGAATTATTCAAAAGACCAAAACAATATACTATGATAACAACATTAATCTGAGAATGGTGACTTGAGTTTAAACCTTCAACTGACATTTTGTGGATGTAAAATTGAGCAATTTCGCGCACACAGTTTTAACTGCAGACTATACAGTGGCAATTCTTTAGATGATTAAAATACATAACAAAGAAATGAAAATGCAGATAAATATGGAAGAAGTATCAATTCTCATTTCATTGAATTAGAAAGCAGTACAACATTACTTATTTATAGCAAATAGTAGCAGGTTGCAGGAAAATCTAAAAATCTACATTAATCAAACAGAATTCACCAAGTAACAAATTAGTAAACTAAGCAAAGCATATACACTTCCGGCTCGAACCATTTATTTTCTTAACAACAATGGCACAAGCTGCTAGTTATGAGCAGGAACACCTGAAATTTCACAAAGCATATACACTTCTCTTTCCACAAATGATCATAGAAATTTAGTTCAGCTTCAATTGCTAGTTATGAGCGTGAACACCTGAAATTTCAATCAAAAGAAGCATATTATTACCATTTTATTTTGCTATTTAGGAATTTAAAATGTACAATAACATTATTAAAATCAAATTAATAACAACATATAATGAGTTTGTTATGTATGATTCAAATAAGCATATGAAAATATC
Source organism: Trifolium subterraneum (assembly GCA_951799995.1). NCBI lineage: Eukaryota > Viridiplantae > Streptophyta > Magnoliopsida > Fabales > Fabaceae > Trifolium > Trifolium subterraneum. The sequence goes on from OX637461.1 coordinate 17,308,915, forward strand.
AGTTCATCTCACCGGTGAGAAAAAGGCCTTCTTTTATTTTACTAAGCTCTCCAGTGACATCTGCAATATTCGTTCGTTCTTTCGGTGATTCCATTGAACAAATAATTCCAATCCTGGAAAGTGAAACTCAGCACTCTTCAATAGTTGGAATAAGATTCTCACGATTTTCATTCTGTATTGCTACTTCTACATCTCTTGATACAAGATGTGGGTCTAAATCTACATAAGGTTATTAGGAAATGAAATTGCAACGAAGTTATGCAGATTTTGACCATCTTCAAAATCAGTAGGTCTTTTAGCGGTAAGCATTTCCATCACCAGGACTCCAAAGCTATACATGTCACCACATGTGGAAACTTCAGAACCCATTCCATACTCTAAAACATGTAGCAAAAGTTGTTAATAATATGTCACTAGTAAATTTTTAAGTCTGCACCAAAAATAGAAGAATTAATAGAAACAATGTATGATTCAAGAATTTAGAACATACCTGGAGGAACATAACCAACTGTCCCTTTTATTCCAAGTGTACTGGTATCCTTCTGAGAGTTGCCGCCAATGGATGAGAAGAGTCTTGCTATTCCAAAATCACTCACATGAGCAACCATGTCAATATCAAGAAGGACATTGCTTGACTTTAGATCACAATGAAGGACCAATTGCTCACATTCTTGATGAAGATAACGTAATGCATCGGCAACATCGATAATTATGTTTAATCTTTGACCAAGGCTCAATGTTGTTGGATTCTCTTCATTTAAAATCTTGGGATGCAACCATTGTTCTAAACTTCCATTTTTCTTGTAATCGAAAACTAGAGCTTTGAATTCTTGACCTTTGTAATTTGTACTAGAACAACAAGTTAAAATCTTAACTAAATTTCGGTGTCTAATATTTTTGAGTGCATTACATTCAACAATAAAACCCTTGTGAGTTCCCTTTTTTTGGAGGTTCAGAACCTTTACGGCAACAACATGATCTTCTGACTCAAGATTTACTTTGTACACAGAACCAAAATTTCCTGATCCAATCAAGTTTGTAGGCGAGAACCCATCGGTTCCTTGATGCAATTCTTGGTATGAAACCTTAGCTAGTTGATCAATTGTTGATGAATCAAAAGATTGTTTTTTATTTCTTTTCCTCATCCAGTACATAGTTATAATAAATGAAAGTATGAGAAGAAAAAAAACCACACTAACTATCATTGCTATCAACCTGAATTTGTGGTGTTTTGTGTGTTTTATACCCTTGATAGGGCATGGTGGTAGATGCAGTTGTGAAATACCTCCACAAAGCTTTTTGTTCTCAATAATTTCTACTTGGGTTATATTTCCAAAGACACCGTGTGTCGGTACCTCACCTTCCAACATGTTAAAAGAAACATTCAAATTTTTTTAAAAAGAGTAATTTTACATAAGATCGGGAATTGATCCAGACAATTGATTTCTTGAAAGGTCTAAATATTGAAGACCTTTGAGAGAAGCCAAGGAGGACAGTATTGTTCCGTTAAAGGAGTTATCTTGCAAAAGAAGGTATTCTAAGCTTAGACATTCACCAATTGCTCTAGGAATATCACCAGATAAATGATTCTCAGAGACATCTAGCATATCAATATTTTTTAACTTACCCACTTCTTCTGGTAAGCTACCCTTTAAAGAATTGTGCGACAAGTTCAATAAGTTTGATAAAGCAAAAAGATTAAAAAGCTTTGAAGGTAGGGTTCCTCCAAGCTTATTATGAGAAAGATCTAGATATTGTAACTTTTGACAGTTTCCTATACTTGGAGGAATAATTCCTTAAAACATATTAAAATGTAATTCAAAATGAAACAATTGACTGAAATTGCCTATAAATGGCGGTATATCTCCAGACAACTTGTTTTCACTCTACTTTAACAATCGCATCTTTTCAAACATACCAAAAGTAGTTGGAATAATTCCATCAAATTGGTTTTGTTCCATGGTCAAGGGGATTAAACCAACTAGATTGCCTATTTCCACCGGACTTTTTCCTAAAATCAAATTATTTTTTTTGACGAAATCCTAAAATCATATTGTTGGATTAATTATTTAATTAATCAATTATGAATTGACAATAATCAATTATTAGAAATTATTATTAATATAAATTATGGTCTATTACATTAAGCACTTAATTATTGATGAATTATATGATTGGGCTCTTGTCTCTGATTGGACCGTGATGGGTTGAACCATTCAGTTAAGCCCAATGAGAGGTCCTGCCCTCAGCCGTTCAGTTGTATAAACGTCATCCCATCAGACGTTTCAAACCTAACTCTATGAAACACTGACGATGATGAGGGTAGTTCAGCTTCTCATAATTGTTCGTATCACCGCTCTCAGAAATCTTAAAGGTACGTCGTTTCTTATTCATTTCGATAAATAATATGCTATAACATATGTCTATTGATCTATGGTTATTCTCTTAAAATCCTTCGATTGATATGAGAGCCGCTTAGATATATGTTATGGCTATTGATATTGTAAGTTACTGTGTAATTTTTTGAACCCTATTATATGGCTTTAAATCGAAATCAAAGTGCCAGAATTGTTTTAGGGATTCTAATAACAATTGTAAGTTACTGTATTTTCGTATTCATGTATTGTGAATTATGCGAATCGTATATTAGTGTATGTTGATTTTATATTATACATATATATATAGAGGAGGGATCCGTTGACTCCAGGAGTAAGTCTCCTTAAAGTTACTCCGCTTAATAACTTGATATCAACATTATATTTCTTCAATCCAACCGTTGAATTCAAAGATCTCATCGAGTAGATCAACTCCACAAATTTTTATAAAAATTCAAAAAATGTAGTTATGTATTCATACTATTGAAATTCAACGGTTTTTTTTAAAAGTTTGTTGTACGTTCAATTGAAGTTATCAGAAAAAGTATCAAACGATTTTGAATTTTTATAAAAATTTATGGAGTTGATCTACTCAATGAGATCTTTGAATTCGACGGTTGGATTGAAGAAATATAATGCCGATATCGAGTTATTAAGCGGAGTAACTTTAAGGAGACTTACGGATCCCTCCTCATATATATATATATATATATATATTATATTATACTGTATAATATATGCACATGAGCCAACGATGTATGCACTGAGTTTTTCTATTGTTTATAATCCATACCTTTAACAAAGTGGTGTAGATATTGAGAATTGTAAAATTCTATTACATGGTTTCTTTGTTTTACTTTGATATGCATAATATGATAATCACCGGTTTAATTTTTGAATATGTGAAATCCCCTGTAATCTTTAACCTCCGATTTCTCTCTTTTATCTTGATGATTCTCAAAATTGTTATGGGGCTACCGTTAGTCGCTGAATCTTCATCAAAACTCATATTCAATCGATGTTTTCTGTTTTATGAATCACAATAACAAGTCGGGTTTCAAAACCGGGTCTATTACTACCCGTTTCAATATTACCTGTGAGGATGAAAAGGCGTTTTATTTGGTTTTATAGGAAACTTACGTGCGTCAGCCATATATTCCTTTCTTTTATTATTTTAATTCTTTTGGCACAAGTTTCTGGTAATTTTGGACACCTACAAATAGTTTATATTAATTATTTTGAGAATAAATTGTAATATTCATATCATATTCTCAAAATTTGGTCCAAAATTAATAATAAAAATTCCTCATCAGTTTTGTGACATTTTGATATACTTTGCTCTCCTTATATACATGCCGCATTAAGGAATTGATTTTATTTGATTTTGGAATAAAATTATGATTTGATTTGTAACCAAAATAATTTGTAGATTCAATTCAAGAATATTTGTTTGATCTCAATATCATATTCTTGAATTTTGGGATTGAAAATTTATTCCTTAAATATGTAAATATTTGGTGTTTATTAAATTTGAGAATTGTGCACTATTTTATATGATATATTTTACGTAATATATTCTCAATAGTTGAGTCTTAAATATTCGGTGTAAAATTTATGTAGTAATCACCGATATGAATTATTTTAATAAAATATTACATTTTAAAATTATTTTAGACTCAATATTGTTGATTTGGACATCAAATATTGTGTAAATTATATGTTGTCTTATTGTTAGTTAAGTGTCCACTTATAAATTCTTAAGGCAAATTAAATTGTAACATCCTTGTATTGATTTATTAAAATAAAGTTTTATAACTTGATATAACGGTTTTCTCTTTATTTATTTCATGAACCGTCTGAGATGACGTCGTAAAAGACTTCCTGAAATCTAGCTAAAGTCATCAAAGTTCAATGACTCTACTTACAAGGATGAAAGTCACAATCTCCGAGGTTATGTAATCTGATTACTTTTAAAATATTGTGACTTATGTTATATAATTGCACATAAGGAGAAATTTGTTTAAATATTCTATACTTCTTTGAGAAAAAATGAAAAATGTGCAATTATATACATAAAATATAACTATTGTCCACAATATTTTAAAATTTAGAACTCTTTAATCTTTTATTGATTTCTCGTTAATTAACTCCATTTAAAATTAAAACTATTTTGGGAGTATATAAAATCAAATTATTTTGAGAATTCTATTCTGGATAATTGTGTATTTACTCTATTAATTAAATTCTTCAATTATATTATATTGATATTGGACCCGTTTGTTTGGATTTTTTTGAAAATAGATTTTATAGTGTTAGAAAATTTTGTATAAAAAAAATTTACAAAGAATTTTTTTATAAAAGCTTCAAATAAAAATTTTGTTTGAATAGTTATTCTTAAAATGTTATTTTAGGTATTTCATCATTTTATTGAAAAAAATTTAGATATCAAAATTTCAAAAAAATCACTTTTTTTAAAGCTATTTGGTTATTCTCTTAGAATCCTTCGCATATTACCCCCAAGATATAGTTTTCTAAGTTGGGAAAATAAGTTGCCAATGGAATTTGGTAAATTACCTCCAAAATTATTAACAACTATAGAAATAAATGCTAGATTACTACGGTAAACTACGGTTTATAAGGATTAAAATCAAAGTTCTTCTTATTCGTATTTGCATATTTGCGGGACCATTTTTATATATAGGCATATTTCTTTAGCATGATTTGGTATTTGGCACTATAGACTATAGTACATAAAAGAATATTACCACCTAATTAGATACCAGCAACTATGATTTGTCTACCTTTTGAGATAGTGGACAATTTGATTTTGTTTTGGTTTAGCTACGAAGTTTCCATCGCCGTTAGCGATAGTTAATCTCTGTTGAAAAACTGTAAGCCACACAAGATGAGTTCTTCTATCCCAATCGAATTTTTTCCATACACATATTCCATGAATCGAATGCCTGACTGCATGCTTAAAGACCAAAACTCTTACTACTCGGAGAAATTCATTATGGGTTGCTGGAACTAGTTGATTTAGTTTGTACAATATTAACTTTTTTTTTTAATAAAGTATACAATGTACAATATTAAAATCATAGACATATGTAAATATTTAAAAAATTGTTGTCCACAAATCTTAGCTCAACCTGCAAAAAATGTCAAAATTGCTTGGTTGAACACCATGACCGAGGTTCAAACTCTAGTCCCTCCATTTTGTGTGAGTTTTCAATGGCTCGTCATTTCGTCTATGTATAAAAAAAACTATAAAGTTGTTTAATTTCACGTTGAGGTAAACAAAAAAAATGCAAAAATTAATATCCTAATTTTTTCATCAATTAAAATTTTAAATATTATTATTTTATTTATTTATATTTTTACATGAATTTAATTTATATAAATCATTAGTGTAAAAAGTATTAATATATCATAACCATAAAAAACATTAGAAATCATAGACTTTTATCACAATCACTTCGAAAATCACTCATGATTAGTGGTGATGTGCTAATCCAACAATATATAGAGTTTTATGTCGTGTAACTGTAAAGATATTTTCTGTTTGTTTACTATCATAAAAATTACTTGTTAAAAATTCGGAAGCTCCTGTGCTTAGGTACCGTTTGTCCAAATTTTTTTTAACTTTTTATTCTCTTTTAAATTAAAAGTTGAGCCAAACACATTTTTAATAAAGCTCTTAACCGTAGAAAATATTTTTTATGTGCAAAATTGAATTAAATGAGCTTCTAGGAAAAGAGGTTGAAACATACTTTTGAAAGGAAAAAAAAAAAGTCGGAGCTTTTTTAGCAATGGTCACGCTTCGATTCTTACCGAAGGCTCTTTTTATTATTTTTTCATTTAAATATTATTAGTTTTTTTTTTTGACGAAATTTAAATATTATTAGTTGTTATTATCTTTTTTTAAATTTGTATTTTTGTACAATTTTTTTTTTTAAATATATTTTACCAAACAACTTTTGCTCTTTTGTTGGAAGCTCTTATTTTCACTTATATATTTCAGATATCTTCTAAGAGCTAAAAAGCTGGGCCAAACGGACCTCTAGGTTCCTTTATTTTTTTAAAAATAGATTATAAAAAACCTATTATTATTAACTTTTCATTTTTCTTTGGTGAATTATTAACTTTTCATTTTACGGTTAAAAATAATTTTTTTAAAAAATCTATAATAAAAACAATTAATTAAAATAATAAATTTGATTTTTTAAGTAAAAAAAAGGAAAAATAGATTTTATTATCTTAAAAAAATCTAAAATCAAAACAAACTCAACCTGTATAAATAGGATTAGACCCGCAACAAACGCATAATGTACTATTCACGCTTTGTTAAAGGGATAGTTTCTTGATTAGTTTTCTTTGTCATCACTATTTCCACTACAATTTTTCATCATCAATCTTTTTTTATTTTGAATTCAATTTCATCCTAATTGATAATCGATTCATTCCATCATTCGTAATAACGCAACGCTAGAAAACCAAACCTAACAACACAACGCAACACGTTCGTGTAACTCGCTTACTCGACTCGCTCCGTAACTCGTTCTCTTCGTTTTCAATTTCTTCATCATGCCGAAGGATAAATCTGATTCCAACCCCGCTGATAACAGGTAAATCGTTTCTAGCCGTTATTTTATTTTATTTTATTGCGATTTTCTGATTTTGATTTTTAGGTTTTTGATTCACAATTTGTAATGAATCGTTCGGTCCGGTCTTTTCTTCGTTTTCATGTATGATTACTCTAGAAATTTTATTTGAACGGTTCCGTAAAATATACACAGAATATCACTATTGTTATGTTAGGGTTTCATGATTCTATTGCCCTTGCTTAATTCAATTTGAAATGGACAAGAATTTTCAGATTCTTGACTGGCTCCAGATTCTTGTTTGATAAAATGGCCATTGATGTCCCTAAATTGAATATATATGCCTTGATGTCCCTAAATTATATGTTCATAATTTTGTTCTGTTTTGTTGCCTGTTATGAATTTTTTATTTGAACAGTTCCATAAAAAATACACACAATATCACTATTGTTATTTTAGGGGTTCATAATTCTGCTGCCCTTGCTTGATTCGATTTGAAATGGAAAAGAATTTTAAGATTCTTTGACTGGATCTTCAATTACTTTGCAGTCCTCACAAGTATGAATTTCATTTTTTGAAATTTTCTGTCGGGATGACCCTAACACGATGAGTTTTATACAAAAAATTATGAATTCTTGTTTTATGGTCTAAATGCAATTTGAATATGAATGTTTTATTCATAACTTGAAGTCGACCCTTGATAATAATTTTCTCATAACTGTAAATTGGGGAGATGGTTGTGTGCCTTGGTGCCTTCGATGCAAATTGAGTTTATGTCCCATGATGTCCCTAATTTGAGTTTATGACCCACGATGTCCCTAAAATTGATAGTATGAATGCAATTTCAATGTGAATGCTTCATAACTTCACATGTAAGTGGAGAAGATCCTTGGCGTCTTAGATGGTAAATTGAACATATGTCCCGAAAATGTCCCTCGATGTCCCAAAATTGAATATATGTCCCTCGATGTCCCTAAAATTGATAGTCTGAATGCAATTTCAATGTGAATGCTTCATAACTTCACATGTAAGTGGAGAAGATCCGCGGCGCCTTAGATGGTAAATTGAACATATGTCCCTCGATGTCCCGAAATTGAATATGTGTCCCTCGATGTCCCGAAAATGAATATATGTCCCTCGATGTCCCGAAAATGAATATATGTCCCTCGATGTCCCGAAAATGAATATATGTCCCTCGATGACTCGAAATTGAATATATGTTCCTCGATGTCCCGAAATTGAATATATGTACCTCGATGGCTCGATGTCCTTAAAATTGACAGTCTGAATGCAATTTCAATGTGAATGCTTCATAACTTCACATGTAAGCAGAGAAGACCTTTGGCACCTTAGATGCAAAATTGAATATATGTCCCTCGATGTCCCGAAATTGAATATATATGTCCCTCGATGTCCCGAAATTGAATATATATGTCCCTCGATGTCTCTAAATTGAATATATTATATACCATGATGTCCCTAAATTAGATGTTCACAATTCTGCTCTATTTTGTTGCCTATTATGAAGTTTATGGGATCAACGTATGGGAACAAGTGCTAAACCGAGATTTATAGTTGAAAATTGTGTTCATCTTTTACTTTAATGTTGGAATTTAGCACAGAGATTGTGTTATGTTTCAGATTTTTTATGTAGGCAAAACATGCGATTGCTTTGGGTCTGATACGGGCTGGTGCTTTGCAAAATGCCACAGCGGCTAAGCTTGTTCATATTCGCCTTCTGTTAATTGGAAAATCCGATCCAAGGGTGATTCTAATGTAATATTGACGTATCCTTTGCGTCACATTTAAATAGAGTTGGGAGTGGATGCTGGTGAACCTCTTGGGGAGTGTATGTTCCCTAATTGATGGTATGTTCCTCAATGTCCCTAAAATTCATGGTCTTAATGCAATTTCAATGTGAATGCTTATTTAAATTGAATATATGTGAAGACCCTGGGCACAGTAGATGCAAAAATTGAATATATGTCCCTTGTTTTCTGTAACTTGAATATATGTTCCTTAATGTCCCTTGATGGTCTGAATGCAATTTGAATATAAAAGTAAACCGAGATGACCCTTGATAATGATTTTCTCATAATGGTAAATTGGGAAGATGGTTGTGTGCCTTGGTGCCTTCTATGCGAATTTGAGTATAGGTCCCTCGATGTCCCCAAATTGAGTTTATGTCCGATGTCCCTAAATAGAGTTTATGCCCTCGATGTTCCTATATAAAGTTTACGTACCTCGATCTTCCTAACTTGAGTTTATGTCCCTCGATGTCGCTAAAATTGATGGTGTGAATGCAATTTAAATGTGAATGCTTCATAACTTCAAATTTAAGTGGAGAAGACCCTCGAGGCCTTAGATGCAAAATTGAATAGATGTCCCTCGATGTCCCTAAATTGAATATACGTACCTCCAGGTCCCTAAATTGAATATACATACCTCGATGTCCCTAAATTTTTAGTTCATAATTCTGCTTTGTATCGTCTATTATGAAGTTTATGGGAACAACTTATGGGATTAAGTGTTATACTCAAGCTTTATAGTTGAAAATATTGTTTATCGGTTACTTTAATGCTGGAATTTAGCGCAAATATTTTGTTCTGTTTCAAATATGATGTGGGCAGATCCTGTGATTGCTTTGGGTCTGATACGGGCTGGTGCTTTGCAGAATGCGACAGAGGCTGAGCCTGGTGCAACGCTAATTGGTGAAGTAAACTAACAATCTCCAAAATCTTGTTTGATAAAATGTTGTTTTGGGTTTTTTTTTGGTTTGCAACATTTACATATTAATCTTGATTATCCAACAATGTGCTAAATTGGTAATCTTGATTATTAAAATCTAAGAAGGTTAATTTGGAAAGTAAGAAATTGTATAATGGCTTAAAGAATTCTTAAGACAAGTATTGAGATGATGTGTTTGGGTGACTCTAATGAGATGTATGAAAAATGTGGTTTACAATATGAATTTTATTTTATGGCCTAAATACAATTTGAATATGTTTTATTCGTAACTTGAAGTCGACCCTTGATAACAATTTTATCATAACTGTAAATTGTGGAGATGGTTGTGTGCTTTGGTGCCTTCGATGCGAAATTGAATATATGTCCCTCGATGTCCCTAAATTGATTTTAGGTCCCATGATGTCCCAGAAATAGATAGTCTGAATTCAGTTTCAATGTGAATGCTTCATAATTCACATGTAGGTGGAGAAAACCCTTGTCGCCTTGGATGCAAAATTGATTATATGTCCCTTGATGTCCCGAAATTGATATGTCCCTCGGTGTCCCTAAATTAGATGTTCATAATTTTGTTCTGTTTTTTTATTGCTTATTATGAAGTTTGTGTTACAGGATTTAAGTAGTTTATGGATGTTGTCTTTATAGCATGAGTGGGACCTTACATTGTTGTGATAGGTGTCCTATTAATTGTCATTCAAGGTGCATATGTGTGATGAAGATGCATTTAACAGAAGTGGCAAATCAAATGGCAAGAGCTCTAGGTATGCCATGTTATGACTTTAGACCATGAAAGGAGATTCTACATATCATAGGATGAAAATGAGGGCGGCTATGCTTTGAACAACCAAAAGAATAATGATGGAACCAGATATGTCATCATTCATGTTAATGGTAAAGTCCTTGTTTCCTTTGCATTCATTGACAAATACTATCAATTTACAGTTCGGTACCAAACAAATAACAAGGTTTTAGAGGATGTTGGTGCTGCTGTTATCGACAAAAATATGATTTGTATTGATGCTCATGTTAGAGGAGCTGATCTTGCTATTCAAAATTTTCTACTCCAAGACCTTTGGTTTGTAGAAGTTTATATGAATTATGCTTTTGATTATTTTTGTGGGAGTTATGAATTGGTATTTTGTACTTGGCCCACTCTTGTGCATAGTGAAACCTTTGGTTTCATTCTCCAGTTAAAAAAAAAATGTTGGTAAGAGTAACACTATGAATTGGTTTGGTGTGTGTTGTTATAGTGATAGTGATAATTGGGTTAAATTTGATGCAGCAAGGATTTTTCTATCTTTTGACAACTCTGTAGCTTTTTGCGTACTAGTGCATCCTCTTTCACATGACAATACTCTAATTCAAAGTATGTATAACCAGTTAAGTGCAAGACCAATTAGAGATTGTTGTTTTGCAACTGTTGCTCATAGAAACAATTTTGATGTTGATAAAAATGAATCATCACAATTGAATTGTGGGCATTTGTTAGTTCTCTCATGTTCTTTGCAAATCAAGAGGATGATCCAATCCCTCTTAGGTAAAAATAGGCTATAGGTCCCTCGATGATAATGATTTTCTCATAATGGTAAATTGGGAAGATGGTTGTGTGCCTTGGTGCCTTCTATGCGAATTTGACTAAAGGTCCCTCGATGTCCCCAAATTCAGTTTATGTCCCTTGATGTCCCTAAATAGAGTTTTTGCCCTCGATGCTCTATATAAAGTTTATGTACCTCGATGTTCCAAAATTGAGTTTATGTCCCTCGACGTCTCTAAAATTGATGGTGTGAACGCAATTTAAATGTGAATGCTTCATAACTTCAAATTTAAGTGGAGAAGACCCTTGAGGCCTTAGATGCAAAATTGAATAGATGTCCCTTGATGTCCCTAAATTGAATATATGTGTCTCGATGTCCCTAAATTGAATGTTTATAATTCTGCTTTGTATGGTTGTCTAGTATGAAGTTTATGGGAACAACGTATGGGAGCAAGTGATAGATTCAAGCTTTATCGTCGAAGATTGTGTTCATCGGTTACTTTAATGTTGGAATTTAGTGCAGAATTTTGTTTTCCTTTTCAAATCTGATGCAGACAGAACCTGTGATTGCTTTGGGTCTGATACCGGTTGGGGCTTTGCAAAATGCTACAGCGGTTGAGCCTGGTGTGGCTCTAATTGGTGAAGTAAACTCACACAGTCTCCAAAATCTTGTTTGATAAAAAAAAAGGTTTGCAACATTACCATGTTAATCTTGATTATCCACGAATATTCTAAATTGTATAATGGCTAAAAGAATTCTTGAGATAAGTATTGCGATGTGTATTTAGATGGCTCTAATGAGATGAAATTTTTACGAAAAATGTGGTTAACAATATGAATTCTTATTTTATGTCCCTAAATTGAGTTTGTGTCCGGCGATGTCCCAAAAATTGATGGTCTAAATGCAATTTCAATGTGAATACTTCTTAACTTTAAATTGAATATATGTCTATATGTCCCTAGTTGAATATATGTCCCTCAATGTCCCTAAATTGAATATACATACCTCGATGTCCTTAAATTAAATGTTCATAATTTTGCTTTGTATTGTTGTCTATTATGAAGTTTATGGGAACCACTGCTAGACTCGAGCTTTATAGTCGAAAATTGTGTTCATCAGTTACTTTAATGTTGGAATTTAGCACAGATTATTTTCTGTTTCAGGTCTGATGCAGGCAGAACCTGCAACTGCCTCAAGTCTGATGCGGGCTGGTGATTTGCTGAATGCTACAGAAGCTGAGCCTGGTGCGGCACAGTCATATTCGGCTTCTGTTAATTTGAAAATTTGAATCTTGGGTGATTCAAATGTAATATTGATGCATCCTTTGTGTCGAATTTAAATTCAGTTGGGATTTGTATATGCATTCGTGACGAAATTGATTGCCCTTCTTTGTGGAGTGGATTCTGGTGAACCTCTTGGTGAGTATATATTCCCTAATTGAAGGTATGTCCTTCAATGTCCCTAAATTGAGTTTATGTCCCTCGATGTCTCTAAAATTGATGGTCTGAATGCAATTTCAATGTGAATGCTTATTCATAACTACAAGTGTAAGTGAAGTAGACCCTCGGCGCCTGAGATGCAAGAATTGAATAGATGTCCTCGATGTCCGTAATAAATTGAATATATGTTCCTCGATATCCCTATTGATGGTCCGAATGCAATTTAAATGTGAATGATCATTCTTGATTATCCAACAATGTGCTAAATTGGTGAATCATGATTATTCAAACTTAAGAAGGCTAAATTGGAAAGTAAGAAATTGTATAATAGCTAAAAGAATTCTTAAGACAAGTATTGAGATGATGTGTTTAGATGACTATAATGAGATGGATTTTTTACCAAAAAGTGGTTTACAAAATGAATTATTATTTTATGGTCTACATGCAATTTGAATATGAACGTTTTATTCCTATGTCGAGATAACCCTTGATAATGATTTTTTCATATCAGTAAATTGGTAAGATGGTTGCGTGCCTTGTTGCTTTCGTTGCGAAATTGAGTATATGTCCCTCGATGTCCCTAAATTGAGTGTATACCCTCAATGTCCCTATATTTAGTTTATGTAGCTCGATGTCCCTAAATTGAGTTTATTTCCCTTGATGTCCTTAAAATTGATAGTCCGGATGCAATTGCAATGTGAATGTTTAAATAAAGATGGCAACACGTAATGACGGTTTCCTAAAGTTTGCTAAAAAACTGTTCCCTATTCTCGATAGCTTAGGCGACAGTTTTTGAAAGTGTGGCTAAAAAGCGCGAAAACTGTAACCTAAAACAATAGGTAACGCTCGCTTACGAAACCGTTGGAAACTGTTCCCTATACCTTTTGGTTACAGTTTTCATGGTTTAGGCTACACTTTTGAACTGTTGTCGAAAAGCAAATATGTTGTAGATATAACTTCAAATGTAAGTGGAGAAGATCCTGGGCACCTTAGATTCAAAATTGAATTTATGTCCCTCGATGTCCCCTAAATTTAATATATGTTCTTCGATGTCCCTAAATTAGATGTGCATAAGATCTTTCTATTCATAATTGTTTGATTAAGGCATGGCTTAATTATACCATATTTAGACTGGTTTGCCTAGGGTAAAAATTGACCTACTGTGTGTGAAGCAATAAAGGAGAAAAAGACTTAAGAAGTGGAAGTTCTAGTGGGTAATATAGAATTTGACTAAGCAAGAGAAGACTCTTCCTTCTTCTTAGCTTGAGGGCGAAGAATCAACTAGTATAGGATGAGGATACTTCGGGAAACCAGCTGTGCAGGTAGGTAATGTGTGTTACAAATTGAGTGATTGCAGAAGGAGAGTAATACAAAAAGGTGCATTCTTCTAAATATGAAATCTAGTTTGTTTTTGTTCTGTCCTAAAAAAGGCAACAAGCTCAACCAAAAACTCTCAAGGAAGAATAGTTTAGTGTATGATTAAACAACATAGTAAAAGGAACAAAACTCTTATTTTATTGAGGTAAGTGTTTCTTTGGAAGACATTGGCTCTAAATTGAAGTGGGGAGAGAGACTGGAGATAGTAAATAGAGGTTAAACATCACCAATATGTATGTTTTCATGCTTAGCACCATTTATGTTGATGAGTATGATGGAAAATATGCTACTCTGTTATCCTAATGTTAGCCTAGTATTTTAAGAAAATGTCTAAATTCACCACTAATCTGTTCGTTACCTTTTTTTTGTTTTGTTTAATTACAATTCATCAAATGACTAAAATAATGCAAAAAATTCAACGGGATGTAAAGGATTGTTGCTCATCCAAATGCAATGGTGGCAGATTTGGAAGGAGGGTAAATGGCTTTGGTTGTAGAAGCAGCTTTAGGAATTAATCTGGTGGGCGAATGATATACCATATGATTTATCAATCTGAGAGGCACTTATTCAAAGAAATCGTGAACCAATTTGTTAATTTTGAATCAATCTAGTTGTTATCTAAATGGATAGCAGACATGTCTAAATTGGTTGGGAATATCTCCAGTCTTGCATAATGATTGCAGGTCACTTTCTTTAGTTTCATGGGTAGGTTCACTTTAGGGATGAGTATCAGGATGCTTGGCGATCTGGTTTATTGTTATCTCGACTATTGGGTGATCTCGCATCCAAAAGGTGTTTAAATTTGTCCCTTTACAAGTTCTGATTACTTTTTAGGTAATTAAATTGAATCTGTGGAGTTGGTTAAGTGCAAGGAATGTATGGTTCAAATATCATGTTTCAGCATGGTTTATTAATCAGACAAGTTACTCAGGTATTTACTAAATTCATAGGCGGTGTGTGTGGGATGAAATTATTGCTTGAAAGCTCCTATTTTTCAATCACAAAAATATCACTGATTTAGATGAAAAATTACCTAATCACTTGAACCATTTTTTTCTCTAACACCTCCTTTGATGGTTCTGGAAATAATGGACCAGTTAAAACCTCCTTCAGTTTTCTTGCATAATTTAAAAATCCTGATGGAGCATTCACTATGCATAACTCTGCAAAATTTGGTTCAATATGTTTTGGTTCTGTGTGGTTAATTGTGTTTGCTTTTAATTGTGTAGTCATTGATGGGGTCATGCTTTGTTGTCTACTTCTATTATTTGTATGGCTTATACTTGTTTGATGTTTGAAAGCTCTTCTGGATTATGTGAATTGGTTACTACTTACTAGCAAGGTTGATTTAGGAAAAAGCACAATTTCTTTTATCCCAACGTCATATATTTCCCATACTTCCCTCATGAAATTTTTAAAGAAATACCTTGGTGATTATAAACAACTTGGGGTATGTTTGGAAGAGTTTATTTACAACTTTTTTAAATTTATCTTTTTGACATATCACATAAGCATTTGGTAAGTATTTCAGAGAATTTGAGTTAGTTATAACATACAAAGAAGTTATAACATACTTTTGTTACCCTATTCCTTTACTCACACTACATACAAAATTACCAAAACACCCATGTCTACTATTTAAGTAGCGGATTCTTTTTTTGAACAAGTTTAAGTAGCGGATTCTACGTTTGAAATTTTGAAAATTTCATGGCAGTAAGATTTTTTCCTAAAAAATATAATTTTTACCAATTCTCTACTTAAGTAGTGGAATCTGTCTGCTATTAAAGTAATGGATGTTATAAAAATGAGAAATTTTCATATTAGGGGAATTTTTTCCTCAAATTTCACATTTTTATAACGTCCGCTACTCATGTAGCGGACAGAATCTGCTACTCAAGTAGAGAGCTGGTAAAAAGCTTGAATTTCATATAAGGTTTTTTCCTCAAAATTTCTCATTTTTAAAATGTGCGGAAGGGTAAAAATTAAAAATTTGTAGGACGTGCGCGAAATAATAATAACTAGAGTTGCTTTACTTGCTGGAGTATTCTTTTTTGGTTATTTTTCCTTTTATTTTAATGACGATATTAAACTTAGAGCAAATTTCCACCCCTTTTTCGATCTCATTCCTATGCATTAGTTTAGTCTTTTAAATATATCAAATTTTATTTATAGTCTTTTTTTAAATATTTTTTTTTTGTCCCATGAGCTTGACTCAATTGGTTGGACACCGCATTATATATGCAGGGGGTCAGGGTTCGAACTCGGGTCATCCCACCTATCCACTTTAAGGGTGGAATTTCAAGCCGCTAGGCTACTTGACAAAAAAAAAAAAAAATTTGAAGTTTTTAATTTTAGCCCTTGCTTTTTTTTCAAAAGTTTTCATATTATGTTTTAAATGACTTTTTTTTAAAATATATCTTTATTAACTTTTTTTAATTAAGTATTTAAAATATTATTAGTTTAATTATTTAATTTTAAGTTTATCAATTTAATCTTTAACGCATTCATCCATCATCTCATTCGAGTCTTTACTCTTCAATTTTTTTTGTCATTTAAGAACAATGATGCTAAAAGATTGTCATTCTGTGAAAATGAGTTTTTTTTTTTTATGAAAAATACGATGCTAAAGTTTTTATAAATTATGTCTTGGAACTTTTTATACCTAGGAATACAATTTATACATGACTTTCCCACTTTCTATTCCCATGTTAAAGGGTGAGAATCTTATATTCTCGTGGGAATAAGAGGTAACCACTCAACTTCTCACTCCCCCATTATTTTTAAATCATTTTGTTTTAAATTTAATATTTTAAAATTTTAATTGAATTTATTTTAAAAATATTCCAATTCTTCATCCTTTCAGATAACAGGTTCGCATTTATCGCGGAGCTGAAGTGTAAAGATTCGGATACACGGATTACATCAAGGAGCTGACATCCAGATTATTCTTATCGTAGTATAAGATTCATTTATGTTATGTATAGTAGTTAGCTCTTTTATGTATTCTTTTAGGGGATTTTGTATCTTGTATGTACTGGATCTTTATGTAATGAAATTTTAATGTGTCCTGATTCGATTATGTACACTCCTATTGATATTCTAGATAAATTGATATGGGGTGTTATAATTGGTATCAGAGCAGGTCGATTCAGTATCGGACCTTGCCGCAGATCATTAAAATTCAATCCCAAGAAGTACGGACCCTTTGGTGTATGACTGTTTACGCTAAAATCCTCGTGTACTGAGTCTGATCAACTCAGTGTCGTGTGTGATAGGCAGAGTATTACGGTTGAGAACCGAAGTGGACCAAGGAGGTCGGGTGGTAAAGGAAGTTGAAGGGCAAATTTGGACGGAAGTATGAGTGAAGACCGTTGGAAGCGGACATTGGAAATGCAGTAGTCGACGCCACAAGAGGAAGTGACGCCATCAGAGGACGCGTACCAGTAGCAAGGAGCAAGTCAGGAGATGCACGAAGCGAATGCGCTCAACTGACGGTAGCATGTTTAAGGATGCGAAGAATTATGGGAATGGATAACCCAGTATTAAAGGGTGTGTTAATTTGAGTAGGACCGAGATTGAATATTAAGGTGTGATAACCAGACAGTGGTAGTAAGTCTGCTGGGTGCAGTAAGGTGGATAATGGAATTATGAGAACGGAGTGGAATGAAGTGTAGTACGCTAGTGGACACTGCTCTTGTGAACCATGTTACCAGAAGTGCGGTAACTAAGATAAGACCTAGCAGAAGTCAGTGAATCAAACCTTCCGTGAAATTCTGGCGTAGCAATGGGGTACCTGATGTGCCTACCTTTGCAACTACAACGTTCACAACGAAATGAATATTATGTAAAAATTAAACAACTGGAAATTAAAGATACGCAGGAGTTTGTTAACCCAATTCGGCGTATAACACGACCTACTCTGGGGGATACCAATCCAGGAGTGAATCCACTATGATAAAACTAGTTAGAAGTTTCCAGCAAACGACCCGTTTACACTTCGTCACCTAGTTACTACCCGTGCTTCCTTCAACCTAGGACCACCTAGATTAGAGACCCTTATCTCTCCTCCTCTTAACCACACAACCAGTGTGATTGATCTAACCTTGAGAATAGTGAAGTCACACTTCAAACAATAACCTATCTCCGTGCTTAAAAGCTTAGGAGTAGACTAAAACCCTTACAACACAAGGACCCAGTCCTAAGCAAGTATCGAAGAGATACGAGTTAGACTCACAATAAAACACGAGACAAAGCTAAAACCCTAGACACAAATGATATATTTCTTCACAAGAGTTTCAGTAACCTTCAAACGTCTATGGTCTTCAATATATATAGCTCGTGGAAATAATGGTAGTTCCTTGATTTTTGGTCTTCAGATTATTATTAAAAACATAGCATATCCGATACCAGCTTGTGAATTATGCAAATCCAGCAAAATCCTAAAATATAGGAATATATTTTAGGTTTGATACACTATCGGATATATACAACAAATAGGCGAGTTCCATGTCTCGAGGAACAAACAATACGCTAACATGTGCTAAACGGATAGGCTTGAAGGATAGCGCGCGTAGATTATCTTGTAACAAACTCTTCGTTAATTCGTGCTTCCGAATGTTGTTCCAAATGTAGACACATCTAACACTACATCTGACTTAATGTTGTTTTTGTAAAATACTGCCAATTTCAAAAACCTAACAAACTCCCCCTTTGGCAAATTTTGACTAAAACAATATTAGGCAGATTAATACTATACCATCTACACTTCAAGAGAATTAAACCATATAACAAACATCAGAGCTTGACACAATGGGATAGGCTCATTCAAAAACAATCATCATCACAGATACAGTAACTTCTTCAAAGTGGATTCACAATCTTGATCAGGCATAAATTTTTCTCATAGTAAAGTCTTCAACAACACACATATATTCCAAGAGAATTTATTTATTTACTAAACACATTGATTGAAATAATATTCCTGATAATAATGCCCCTAGGAATAATATTCCAAGGATTATAATTCTAATCTTTAAAACAAACACACCCTTAGTCATTTAATATTAAAAAAAAATTGAGTAACTCACTATCCGCTTAATCCAATCCAAAAACGAGTGAGTGGGTTATCCAACCCGATTTAATATTAAAATAGGTGGTTATTTTATCAGGGCTCAATTTAAAATAGGGTGCTTCTATGGTGAAGTTGGCAAATTGACAACATTGAAAAAAAGTCATTCAAATTAATCAATAAAGCGAGGTTGAATTAGGTAATTTCACGTAGGATATAGGCAAATATTTCCGTGACCTGTCCAATATATGTTCTATCAGCTCATGGTCTCTATTAGATCAAACAATTTCACTAATATTATTGTAGGCTAATGCTACGTGGGACCACCTTCACAAGTGGTTCACCGTGGACAAGCGATTCACTGGATATGAATTTTACAAAATTCACTATTGGATTGAAAGTTTATATCGTATAGATCATCCATAAATTTTTGAAATTTTTTTGAAAATCATTTGATATGTTATTGAGACCCATCAAGATTTATCAAGATTTATGTTATTTAACAACCGTTAATCTTGATGTGTCTCAATAACATATCAAATGATTTTCAATTTTTCAATTTTTTTTTATGGATGATCTATATGATATAAATTTTCAATCCAAAAGGTGGATTTTATAAAATTCGTATTCGTTATAGTATTATTCATAACTGGTCCACCATGGACCACTTAATGAAGTGGTGATATTAGAATTTACCTATTATTGTATACCACTCACTAAGATTATTTTTATTTTCTTTTCCTCCTTTATTAAAACTTATTTCATTTTACCAATCGTTAGTTGATTCAGTGGTGATTGATGCTGAACTTAATAGGGAGGACCACAGTTCGATCCCATGCAACGGCGATCGGAGGAGGCTGGAACCATTTGATGTCAGAACTGACCCCTAACCATATTAAACTGGTGGTGAAAATAAATTAAAAAAAACTTATTTCATTTTGTAACTTTATTTTACTTATTTTTTTATAGCCTTTTGTAATTCTTTTTTGTGATCACCATCGGACACCGGAAATTTCTCGGAGCATACTAGTAATTTCACTAATCACATATATATGTATATGCATATAAACTAGGACAAGACTTACATAGATTACTATGGGTCCGGTTTTGGTGCATAAGCCCAAGCTTATGCACCATCCATAAGCTACAGTAAACTGCTTAATACACCCCCCACTTCGTTCATACACCCCCATGTCCTTGCTTGCTACACCCTATCTCAATTTGTCATACACCCCCTCTACTCACATCAATTCATTTTCTGATTTCACAAAACCATTTCCACGACAAAACGGTTTCATCATCATCACCACCGTCGCAAAACCCTTCGTGAATCATCATCACCGTCGCCGGATCACCATCATCACCTTCGTGAATCATCATCATCACAAACATCAGAAACTACTTCCATCAGATTTTGAGTTTGAATCTCGCAATCATAACCGCTAACGTCACTTCCAAATCTCGCCGTAACCACCACCGTCACTTCATCTCGCCATCGACATCATCTTCCAAATCTCTATTGCGAGTTCGTCTTAAACATCATCGTCGTCGTTGTTGGTTTCAGCTTCTTCAACATCCATCACTGATTGTCATCGCCATCGTTCATCCAGTTCATCATTCATTCACCAGTTCATCATCATTCACCAGTTCTTCATCATCTTCAACACTGATTGTCTTTCATCACCATTAATCAACAATGGTTAAAAGGAAACAGGTAAATGAATTTAGTCTTGTTTATGAATTAGGTTTCACCATTGATTTTGTTCACTGAATGTTGTTTCTGATTTTGAATGCTTGCTTGAATACTTTGATTGAAATGTATATTTCTGGATTTTGATTTTGAGTTTGAATCTCATATGGATGAATGTTGTTTTTGCCTGAAACCACTAATTCACCATTGATTTTGTTCACTGAATGTTGTTTCTGATTTTGAATGCTTGCTTGAATACTTTGATTGAAATGTATATTTCTGGATTTTGATTTTGAGTTTGAATCTCATATGGATGAATGTTGTTTTTGCCTGAAACCATTAAGCAAGTATTATGGTTTCAGTGTATATTTCACTTTTTTTAGATGTTTAGATTAATGGTGTGTTCAGCTTATTCAATTTTAAAACCATGTCAAACCCTTTTCTAGCTTGCTTATTTGACTTATTTTGTGCATTGTGTGAGGGATGGAAGAACACCATGAAAATATAGGCAGTCAATGTGTTCATAGAAGCTTTTAATGGCTCTGTTTCTGGTGTAGGCTTTGGTATAATAGCAACAAAGTTTTGTACGTTTATGGCTTCTAATATTCCCTTCCAACATTTGAACCAATACCATTAATCTTTTTTCAAAGTAACTTATAATTTAGTGCGGAGGAAGTAAGTTTCTCAACAATAACACCGATTTTGAACCAACAATTATTTGCATGAAATATACAAAAGTCAAGAAAGAAGGTAACATAAATTTTAATTTATACAGCTTAGTTTTTATGTTTGGCAGTATTAATTGAGACTATGAAGTGCTACCTGCAGAATACAGAGTCAGTCACATTCATTTCACTTTTTTTTTAAATCTTTCAAATATATAAGTGATAAAACAAACACATCATTGGATACTAGCTGGATAGAAAATGACATAGATAACTTGTTAGCAAGTGTTTAAGATTTTGATAATGTAATGTAACTCTCCATTTTATTTTACCAATACCTTCTTGGATGTGATTCCATTATAGTAAACTTAGTTTTTGCAGCAATACCAATATCTTCTTTTTGATGGAACCTGTCAATTTGTCTCATAATTTTGCAGCAATACTCATTATGATGCTTATTATTTTCTTGATTTTCATCTTTATTTTGTGATCATTATGATGCTTGTTGATCTATTTCTTTCTGTTACATATCCTCCTTTGATTATCTGATTCTTATGTTATGCATTTGCATTTTATTTTGGTTAACCAAGCTTTGATCAATTATCTTATAATTTAGATTCTGATATGCATGGATTTAGATTCTGATAATTTAGATTCTTGATTTGTTCTTAAAACTTGATTTCCATGCTTTAGATGTATAGTCCTGAATGTGAGAGAATTGTTGCTCTGTTTATTTCAGTAGTTTATACACTGAAACCATTACTCTTGGTAAATGGTTTCAGTGTATAACTTGCTGAAACCATAAAACGATACTTATGGTTTCAATGTAATGTTTGCATGCTTGAATATTTGAATGCTTGAATACTTTGATTGAAATGTATATTTCTGGATTTTGATTTTGAGTTTGAATCTCATATGGATGAATGTTGTTTTTGCCTGAAACCATTAAGCAAGTATTATGGTTTCAGTGTATAACTTGCTGAAACCATAAAACCATACTTATGGTTTCACTGTTATATTTCACTTTTTTTAGATGTTTTGGATGTACTAAATGGTTTGATTGCTAAGTTCAGATCAAGGATTAGGGAATAGCTCTTATCCAGTGCATTACCATCACAAATTCACAATCATAGATATTTACTCTTAGATAGGTTTATGGAAGAAAATCGGATTTTGGAACGTTAAACCTGTTAGGCTTGGATTGAAGAAAACTTGATTTCCATGCTTTAGATGTATAGTCCTGAATGTGAGAGAATTGTTGCTCTGTTTATTTCAGTAGTTTATACACTGAAACCATTACTCTTGGTAAATGGTTTCAGTGTATAACTTGCTGAAACCATACAACGATACTTATGGTTTCAATGTAATGTTTCTGTTTTTTTTATGTGTTTTGTATATCTTTTGTATACTTATGGGAAAAATGGTTTCAATCAATTCAGGTTGACTTGTCAGGACCAAGTTTCAGCCTTGGCCTATCACAATCCTCATCTTCGCGTAGTTCCCGACACCAAAAGGGAAAAATGCAAGATGCAAAGGCAACAGAAAATAGGCAGAGAAAAAGTGAAGAAAGTAGTTCAGATGAAGAAAACCAACATCGAAAGGGGGATAAATTGAAGAAACCAACAGAGCAAGAACATAGGATAAGACACAAGTGTAGTATCCCAAAAGTCTATGAAACTATGCAATCAATCCATAAAAAAGGAACAAAAGAGAGGATAATTGAAGTATTGCAAGAATCTGGGTTTGGAGGTATGTTGCACATCTGCAATTGGTCAAGAATCCACACATTCTTTGTGGATTGGGTCGTAAACAAGTTTGATAAAGCTAACATGTGCATCAGACTCTCTAATACAACAGTGCTTGAGTTGAAAGAAAACGATGTCCACCGTGTATACTCTCTCCCAATGGTTGGAAAAACAATAAACACTGCTCATTGCTCAGACGCGGCAATAAATAGGCTGAGGAGGGAATTAGGACTCAATGAGAATGGTTCTCAATATGTTAAGTTGCCTGAAATGGAGAGAGTGTTGAAGACTATTGAGGAGCCAATCACTTGGGTGAAAGGGGCAATATGTTTCATAATCCATAACTTATTGTGCCCTACTAACCATAGTGATGTGTCTCTTCAATATGCGGATATATTGGAAGATCCAGCTGGGATTTCATCGTACAATTGGTGTGCACATGTTTTGAATTATATGAAAGAAGGACTGCAAAATCCAGGCGTTGCAAACCCGCTTGCAGACTTCCACTTCTTACTGGTAAAAATTCTAATCATTACTCTTGACTTTAGTGTTGATAAATTCTAATTCACTAATTTACACACTGAAACCATTAGTCTTGATAAATGGTTTCAGTGTATATGTGGTTTTGTAAGAAAGCGTGTGCGGATGATATGCCATCAGAGGCCATAATGTGCCTCATATTTCATGTATAGGGGTGATTATATTCAAATAAGTCATGATCTAATAGTTCTTCCATTTGGTGTTTTACTGTATTGTAATGGTTCTCTGCGAGAAATTGTTCGAATTCTGATGGTGGTTTACATTAATCATAGGTTGCTGTCATGAGCTGGTTTCTAAGTCCTACATTGTATCATAGGTTATGGTTATGTCATGAGCTGCCATGTCTCCAAAAGCATATTACTTTAGAGTCTATGATACATGTTGGCAAAGCCCATTTGCTTCTAATGTGTAGTTGTATATATTGAATTCCTGCATGGTTCCTTCTTTATAATCTAAATGTTAACTTAAATGTTATTTAGCTTCAACCTCCAAGTATGATTGGTTTCACTAACTTAAATGGTTTCTTGTAACAAATGGTTTAGTCTTGAAAATGGTTTCACTAATTTACACACTGAAACCATTAGTCTTGATAAATGGTTTCAGTGTATAACTTAGTGAAACCATAAAACCATACTTATGGTTTCAATATTATGATTTTATATGTTTAGGTGTTTTCTATAGTGAATGTGTTCTGTGTTTTGTTAAATGGTTTCAATAGTTTATACACCGAAACCATTAGTCTTGGTAAATGGTTTCAATGTTATATATCTCTTAGGTGTATGTTTTGTTTTCCTGATATGTATGTTTTGTTTTTATTCTACAGATTAACTATTTGGATAAAATGGGGAAGAGAAGCCCATTTTTAACTGGTAAATACAAGCACCCATCACTTCGGGATTGGGATGTAAAGATGGCAAATCAAGACCTTCAAAAGGTTTATGATGTCATGGGTCTTGAACATGGTTTGACAGCTGGTGTCACACAGCTGAATACCACTCATGAACGGCCGTTTGTACTGTGTTTTGATCCTAATACATGCCCACTATCTGAGGTGAGAGAAACCATTAATATTGTGCATGAAACCATTATAATTAAATGTATTTGGTTGTTTACTTCTAAATTGAACAAGAATTGATTAAATTGTGCTCTGTAAACGAGTCTTTGCTTCTGCAAATTCATCTTGATCTACTTTCTCTAATAATAATTAAACTTATATGTGCTTTGTATATGTGTCTTTGCTTCTGAAAATTCATCTGGATCTGATTATGGTCTCTAATAACAATTGCAGGCAGAAATGCACCTCAAACATTGTAGGGCATGTATAGAAATCTACAGTACAAGCGCATACACGTTGGAACGAAGAATCTGTCAGGCAAAGGGGAAAACTTTGAGGTATAAATCTTCAGCAAACAAAAAAAAAAGTGGTACAAGGAGAAGATGGACAAGCTTCACAAACACCACTTTCCGCAACACAAGAAACAATGATGAAGTTTCCCGAGTATTTTCATGACCCTAAAGCTACAGATGAAATGAAGGAAGACAAAAAGGAGGATGAGAAGAAGGATGATATTAATGAAGAGAAGAAGGATGAGAAGAAGGATGAGAAGAAGGATGGGAGAAAGGATGAGAAAATTGAGGAGAAGAACCATGAGAAGAAGGATGAGAAAGGCGATCAGAAGAAGGATGAGAGAAAGGATGAGAAGATGCATGCTAAGAAGACTGAGAAAGCGAATGAGGAAACCGAATACTTTTCAAGCAGTGAAGAAGAAGAATTTGATTCCAGCAAGTTGGATGACTTAGTAGCGGCAGCATCCAATCTTTCACCCACACAGGAAACGATCTTGAAGTATCCTCAATTTTTTAATGCGGGTGATGGTTCAACTAAAAGGTAATAAATGACTGTATATGCCGTATTTGTTTTAATCATTTGTGTGATAAGAATGAAGAAGATTCAATTCTGCTAAATTCTAATGTGAATGTATATGACGTATTTGAATTTACAAAACCCATCTATCGCGTATTTGTGTGATATGTATTAGTAATTTTAATGTTACTAAATTCTAATGTGGCCTGTTTCAGCAAAAAAGAACATCCAAAAACAAAGCCATCATCTAGACATAATCCGGTGGATGAGCAAAAGACACCGTCTAGAGATCATCCGGTGGACGAGCAGAGTTTAGAGTAAGAAGCAACCATGTTTATATATTTTGATGTCTGTTGATCTGTTATATAAGTCAAAGTAATAGTTATGTACTCTATTTGACAGGCCAACTCCCTTGCAAGTTGTGTTGCCGGATCAAGTAATAGACTTAAGTCAAGAGGTAACAATGAAGCGAAAAAGAAGCAGGAAGGATGACATCTTGGAGGATTTTACATACGTTGACCGTAGACGAGCAGTCAAAAAATCAAAGTACTTAACAAGTCCTTACGATGATGCTGTCTACGAGTCAACCGCAACTAAGTTGCAAAAAGATGTATCCACATATGCATGGAGCACTGCACTTGATAAGTAAGTGAAAATCATTTTAAAATATTGTCATTAGAATAGAAATGTTATAGTAACTTAAATTTCTTATATATAGGGACAAAATTCTTATATATAATTTTTTTCAATGATAATGTCTTTTGTAAACAATCAGATTGTAGTTCTTCCTAAGATTGTAGTTCTTTGTAATTGAAACAAATTAAATATAGACATGACTAGCTACATATGATAGAAACAAATTAAATATACACTGAAACCATTAATGCTGGTAAATGGTTTCAGTATATAACTTACTGAAACCATAAAAGCATACTTTTGGTTTCAATGTTATATTAACTATTTTTATAAGTGTTTTAATCTACGTTGATGTGTTTTATGTTTTTCTTATAGATGCTACATGAGAGTAATGCTTTGCTGAATCTATGTTGTTGTTGTTATTGTTGTTGGTTTCTGATTCTTCATTGACATGTTTCTAATTCACATGTTTGTAACTGAATTAAATTGCCGAGTACTGGTTGGTTGGTTTGTTGTATCAAAATATCTATCTTTTGTAATCCTTATATATCATTTAATTCAATTATATAGGGAAGAAACCCTTTACCACTCCGGATTTCATAAGTTTTCTCTTCTACGAAGTGATCTGTGGACCCTCAACAAGGATGAATGGGTCAATTGCTTTGTGGTAAACAGCTGGGTCAATTGCTTAAACTGGAATCAACGTGGACAAATGAAAAAGTTGGTTACCCGATATGTCAACCATGTATGCATTATATTCCATGAATATTAATAGTTTACTTACTTTTAAGTTTTTTTGAAATTGATTTTATGCATTTCATATAAACAGCAAAACTTAGAAAGACCTGGTGCACTGCAAATGGATCATGCAGCTGCATTCAAAAGCTTTATTGACAATCTTAAATGGTTCAAATATCTGGCTTGGAAGAGAATTGACCCCACCAAACTAGAATACGTAAGTCCTCCCCCGACTATTATTTCTGTATTTCTTTTTTAATAGAGTTGTATAAACATTTTTGGTTAGAATGCACGTCAATTCTGATTTAGTACAGAATTGGAAAGTTAATACTGAATTAGAATTAAGGTGCATTCTCCGAGAGCATTGCAATTGGTTATTGTGGAGTGGGAGATATCTGTTAAATGGAGTTCAAGAATTTGATATAGATCATTTATTGGTTTGTTAGAAGTGTATATATATAAGTGAGTTGGAATTTGGATTGTTGAATGTTTGCATATACATTTCTAGATGTACATATATGTACACTATCATACCAAAAAAGTGTGCCAGTTTCATCTATGCTGCATATGAATGCTTGTTTCGTTATCGTGATTTTCATCTGTTGTGCAAAGTTTGTTGAATGGTTTCACTGTCTTATGGTTAATTAGGTTTTACTCTTGTGTCTTTGTATCATAATTTGTGTTTGTCTGCTCACTTCTGTTCCTTTTTTATATGTGCTTTGAAACAGATAATGACACCAGCATTGATTGGTAATCCAGGGAGCCATTATGTCTGCTTTGTGGTTAATTTGAAAAGCCGCACCTTCCAATTCTTGAACAGCATTAATGGTGAGAGGTTCCTTGTGAAGTCAGGAGAACCGACCACATACAAGAAAATGTTCGATGTCTGGTTTAGGGAAGTCAAGGCATTTCTCATAGAATTGTATAAACTTTGGAATATAGCAATGCCTTTCGACTTCGCCCAATTTAAGTGGGAAGCTCCAAAAATGCCAAATCAACCAGACAAGGACAATTGCGGAGTTTTCTGCATGAAGTTCCTTGAAGAATGGGAAGGTGACATTAAGACCTTGCAGTCTTTCAAAAATTGGACCAAACTGAAAAAGCATGACAAAGTGGCAAAGCTAATGGATATGAGGATTGACATATGCTCCACTATTTTAACTCATTCCAGCAGTTCAAATGCAGAATATGTGCAAAATAAAGCAGCTACTTACTATGAACAATTGGCTCAAGAGTTAGCACATGCAACATGATGTCTTACTTAGTGTAACTAAGATGGATTTATGATACTTTTTGTTAATTGGAAGATTGTTGTGAATATTTAAGACAGTATAACTCTCTTCATTGTTGTGAATATTTAAGAGAGTATAGCTGTATTTTGCAGATATGCACTCAATTAATAGTGATAATTGTTTGTAGCATTCAAATTAATTGTATTTTCAAAGCATTGATTGAATTTTTATTAAATCTCATAATTAACAAATGTACACTGTTTGAACCTATCTAGATATAAAATTGGAAATTATAGACATAAAATTTTGCTATAACACCTAAAAAAAGAGAAATATAACATTGAAACCATACGTATGGTTTTATGGTTTCAGTAAGTTATATACTGAAACCATTTACCAATATTAATGGTTTCAGTGTCTATGCTGATAGCAAAACAGGCAGTTTTGGTTGAAAAGCAGTGTAAAACGCTGCTATTTGTAGTGCACGTAATTGCTTCTATTTCCACTGGTGGAAATTCAGTGGAAAACGCTGCTATTTTGGTGAAAGGAAATAACTCTTGATTTGAGTTTTCATACTTATGTTTTTCAATATTATAACCTTGATTTTGAATATTATTAGCCCATGATGGAATTGTACACTGAAACCATTATGCTTGATAAATGGTTTCAGTAAGTTGTACACTGAAACCATTAGTCTTGTTAAATGGTTTCGGTTACTTATACACTTTTGATAAAAGGATCAGGAACTTCAATTAGTTGAAACCTCCTTAAGGATGCTCTCCAAACATGAGAAAGATAAGAAACCCATTTCAAGGACGTGCATTTGAATCCAACACATTGCCTCTCTTTCACAGTTTATTAAATAAATGTATTTTGATCAGGTCTTATTTGTGTGTGCAGGTGAATCAGCATGACATGAGAAAAGGGAGGAAGTTGAAGCAGAAAATCACGAAAATAAAGCCTCAGACACCTGCGCGACGCGCGATGCATTCCCACGCGCCGCGCAGGAAGCAGGGGAAAACCTCAGCAAGCAGGGGAAATCCTCTGATAGTTACGCGTCGCGCAGACCTTCCACGCGTCGCGCAGAATGAATTTTGAAAAGCCAGTGAAGCCTCGGACACCTGCGCGACGCGTGATACATTACCACGCGTCGCGCAGGAATATTCAGCAAACAGGGAAAATCCTCAGATAGTGACGCGTCGCGCAGACATTTCCACGCGTCGCGCAGCATGAATTTTGAAAAGCCAGTATAGCCTCTGACATCTGCGCGTCGCGCCGAACTCACTGGCGCGTCGCGCAGGAAACTGGGTTTGCGTGTTTTAAGTGGGAAAACGCGAATTTTGAACACTTTTCCCCAAATTTTCCAAATTCTCTTCTTCTTTCTCACTTTAATCACGAACCCAACTCACCCAAACATCCTTAAACTCACAAAAAGCTTCTTTCATCAGCAAATTCACTTCCAAAAACTTCATTTAACTTAACAATTCCATCACCCACACATCAAAAATCACCAAACTCCACAAAGTCTCAACCAAACCCCCAATCTCCTAAACCCTACATAAAAAGCCACGAATTTTCCCATACCCATCCACTTTCATCTTACCAATTCACAAAATGTTGAACAAATTAAGGGGGAAAACCAAGAAAACTGCTGATCCCTCTCAAGAGGAGCCGCAAAAGAGGAGGCTCACAAGAGCCATGTCCAAAGGAGGAGGCTCAAGTAGTAGGCAAGCACCACCATCACCACCTGCACCTCCACAAGAGCCAGAGCGAGAATTGACGTGGGGAGAAAGATTTGTTCAGATTAATCGAGGGTACGTGGCTCCGATCAGTGAAAGATTCTTCCGAGACGTCAACCGGGAAAGGTATCTCAAACTCAAACCTTTAAAAATTAATCAAGAAAAAGGTTTTAAGGATGGTTTGAGATAGGTACCGGAAGTATTTGGTGAATTAGAGAGGAGGGGTTGGGTGCGTTTTAATGAATTGATGGAACGGGGTAAGGCGAAGGCAAATTTGGATATTGTGAGGGAGTTCTATGCTAATGCATTTCAGGGGGATGTGAATCGAAGGGTGTATGTGAGAGGAGTTTTAGTCGATTACTCGGGTGATGCAATTAATAGGTTGTTGAGGACGGTTAGAGTGCAAGAATGTGCTTATATGCCCCTCTCCGATACATGTTCAAGTATGCCGATTCGGGAGAGGAAGATAATCCGAAGTTTCGTGGGAAGGCCGTTGGCGCCGTGGTACAAGTATTACGGAGGATCGGCGCCAACCAAAATTCATATTCACCACTTTAACCCTATCGGCCGTGCTTGGGCCGAATGGGTGATACACAATTTGGCTCCGGTTGCAAATATCACAGAAATTCAGCTGCCAAACGCATTATTGGTGAAGTTGATCATGGACCATTCCGATATCGACTTGGGAGACGTGTTGAGCCTGGATATACGGAAGATAGCTAGGGTTGAGCGGCCTTCTGTCCGGTTAGGCCACTGTAACTTGATTTATGCGTTGTGTAAAGCACGTGGTGTGCCGGAGCTAGTGGAGGATGCGGAGATTCATCCGGTGGCCCCATTGACACTTAATACCTTCCGTACATTTCATTCTAATCCTGTACCGGCAGCTGAAAGAGAGCAGTTTGTGGAAGAGGTTGACCCCGATGAAGAGCATGAAGGTGACGATGAGGAAGATGTTGATGAGTTTTTGAATAATAATGCTAATATAAATGAAGAAGGAGGAGGACAAGAAGATGATGCGCTCATGGCTGAGATAGATGGTTTTGTGGGTGAACAAGAGATTCCGGCACAACACCATGAGGCACCTCAAGGTGGGTATCACTACACCCATCATGAGGATGACTTGGCACGCATGTTGCATGAGCTGGACTTATATAGATCGACTGGTGCCACCCATATCTACTACAACCAACAAGGGTCGTTGTATCAAGATGCAATGCGGTATAGGGAAGAACATCCCCCACCTTCGGATTACGAGTTGTATCCAACTCGTGGGGAATGGGAAGACTATGTCCACAATGACCAAGAGAGGTATGAAGGGATGATGCGAAGACGTAGTAGAGAATGGGAGCGAAGCTACCTTGCTCATAATCCTCCCACGGGCAACTTTCAACAGTCGGGATATGTGCCTCAAGGTGGGGAAGGACCATCTCATCGGTATGGTAATGCGCAAGAGAACCCAAACATGTTTTGCGACTATTCTGATTTTGGGTTTCGAAATGTTGAGACAAATCCGGATGTTTCTAATCCGTCAAGGACACCGCAATGAGGCTTGGTGAACTTGGGAGAGAATCCATAATAGAGCTGTATCCGATTTTAGATCAATATATTTCTGTAACATGAATTCTTCATTGACTTCTTGTTGACAATTTGGTTTGTAATTTTAATGGATTTTTACTTTGGTCTTATCTACTCTTCCTAGCCTTAAGTGAATCGAAACATTATTACTAGTGCTTGTTTTAGTGCAATTGAAATTTTACATAGCAATTGAGACTAGCTTCATCGATCTTGTTGGTTAATACAGTCCTCGTGGAGACGAACATTTCTTTACTACTTACGGAAGTCGTACACTTGCGATAAATATTCCATCAACACTTCTCCTCTCTCCGAGTCCAACACATTTTAATCTTTTTCAACTAAATTATAAATGAATTTGCACGACATTAACTATTAAGCAGACCCATTTTGAAAAAACCTCTTGCCACTTTCGAAAAATTTAATTTTTCTTTTGTGTGCCTCTAGCCACTCTCGGTGAAATGAAATAACTCTTGATTTTGGTTTTCATACTTATGATTTTCAATATTATAACCTTGCTTTTGACTATTATTAGCAGATGATGGATTTGTACACTGAAACCATAAGTATGGTTTTATGGTTTCAGCAAGTTATACACTGAAACCATTTATCAAGACTAATGGTTTCAGTAAGTTATACACTGAAACCATTACTCTTGTTAAATGGTTTCAGTTTTAATTTGTATTTCTTTCTATCATATGTAGCTAGTCATGTGTATATTTGTTCCATCCAATCATATGTAGCTAATATAATGTCTTTTGTTCTATCAAAGATAATGAATTGTTAATAAACCATGTTTTGTTGTATCCAAAAATACACAAGCATGTCTCACATCCTTTACAAGTTTGATTTTAAAGCTCAAAGAGAAATACAAATGCAAGCTTAATCTTGACATTTGCAGACTGAAAAGAATCTTTGCTCCACAAAGGGAATGAGATGATGGCTTCAACATCTGCCTGCAACCGTTATGAAATTCTTTGAACCTGGAGATTTTAGTATAGAAGAACATTAGATAAACCAAAATATAAAAGCATAAAATCCAGTGTTAAAGCTGCACTCAATGTATATAATTGTGTATTAAATCTGAATATTAAAACCATCAAATTGGAATGAATGTTTTAATTTGCAATTCATGCAAAAGATGTATATAATGCAAATTGAAGCCAAACCTTGGAAGTCAAGAACATTACTGCTGCTCTTGCATTTGTCCTGCTGCACTTTTTTTCTTTAAAGCCTCCTCATCTTCTCTCTTTTGTTTCTTCCGTTCTATAATGAATTTCTGCCTTTCTCTAGCTTTTTCATAATCACTTTTAAGTCGCTTCTTTGACTTAATTGGATTTGGTCTTTCTTTGAACTTTGGTGCAGTGGACTTCCCGGAAGATGGTTCACCAACAACAACAATTGCTTTTGAAGACTTAGACGGCGTCACTGACGACGGGTTTGTAACAATACCTTTAGAAAAAAGTAACTCCTCTGCCTTTATCCCAGCTTCAAGAACACCATCAATAAAAATTTGAGAAGCCTCTGCATCTGCACAAACATGTGTAGAAAGCTGAACTGTAACAGCACAAATTTGTTGATATCGTTGTGCTTGGGTGGTGTCTTCAGTGCCAACACTCATGGAAGATTTCAGCTTATCAACAGACAGACGCACATCTCTAGTCCAACGCTTCAAAACATATTGTGCAGGTATTGTCTTCAAACAATGATATTGCACAGAACCACCCAAGAACTCCAAGATTTTGAAAATATGTCGACATAAGAATCCCCTGTTCTCAAACATACGACATGTGCAACTAAAACTTTTGGTCCTAATGTCAACTGTGACAACCCTCTCATCAAGTCGATCAAGATCTTCAAAATTCGGGGACATTTCTTGAAATTCATCAGAATTTGAAGCCCCACCATTATCATTATCAGCATCATCATCATTATGATCATCTACTTCATCAGGATCATCAACCTTTCCAATTGTGAACACTTTGAAAAACTTATTCAACTCAGACCCTTTTGATGTGTCCTCCTGATAATAGTATTTGAAGGAAAGGTCATACTGCCTATGGATAAATGCAAAAGAACCTGGTGTGTACTTCTTTACAACGGACCGCATCAGTTGACTGTTGGGGTAATTATTTTTTGTTCTAGTGTTAGCAGCCTTGAAGTCCAAATCAGCATGATTATCCCTCATCCTCTGAACCATAATGTTGAAATGACTAAAGAATCGAACAAGTGAATGGTCTGGCTGCAAAAATCCACGAAGAAAAGCATTGAAAGACTCACTTAACTGAGTCGTCTTCAGACCAGCTGTAAAATGTGACTTGACCCAAGCTGAAGACCAGTGCATACGATTCCTATGAGTCCGCACAAGCCATGTCCAGTCTGAAATAGGCCTTCCATCAAAACAATTTTTCATCATTTGATCCCAGTTGTAGTCGAAATCTGATTCGTCGTCTACATTCGAAATCAAATTAGTTAACTCATCAAAAAAGCAACTGTTCGCACGAGAGCCGAGATTTTTCTTTGCATTCTCTGACATGTGCCACGAACAAAGACCATGGAAAACACCTTGAAAAATATTTGGAACTGACTTCAACAACGCAGTAGCCTGGTCTGTATATATCGTCTGTGGTTTCTTATTAGACATGCACTTCAAAAACGTTGTAAACAACCAATCAAAAGTAGCAGCCGTCTCATCATACAGTAAGGCAGCACCAAATAAGACACTCTTGCGATGATTGTCAAAACCAATAAAGGCAGCTGCAAAAATAAATGAACCAAATCAAAACAAATTACGACATATATAAAGAAATCACTAGCCAATGGTTTCAGTGTATAACCTATCTATAACCATTCAACATCAATATTATTAGCCTACGATGCATTTGTACATTGAAACCATAAATATGGTTTCATGGTTTCAGCAAGTTATACATGGAAACCATTTATCAAGACTAATGGTTTCAGTAAGTTATACACTGAAACCATTACTCTTGTTAAATGGTTTCAGTTTTAATTTGTATTTCTTTCTATCATATGTAGCTAGTCATGTGTATATCTGAAACCATTCAACATCAAAAATGGTTTCACTGTATAACCTATCTGAAACCATTACATATCAAAAATGGTTTTAGGCAAAACAACACAAATAAAAAATTGTTTAAATTTATACACAATTGATAACTAGATAGCACAACCAGGGTGAATATAAGCGTATATGAAAATATCCAATATCAGATCAGTCAATCAGGGTGAATATCAAAATGCATATGTATAACACATACCTTTGATTCAACTCAGTACTAATTTAAAATAAAAAAATACTAACCTAATGGACGGTATTGATTGTTTGTTCGGTATGTCGTATCGAAACTGATAACATCGCCAAATAAAGAATAATCCAGTTGCATAATTCCATCTGCCCAAAAGATGCTAGCTATGTCTTCTGCAGCATCAACTTGCATATCATAGTAAAAAGATGGTTTTGACAAAGCTTCATTCCTAAAAAACTGTTGAATTACAGTTGCTTCACCCTTCTTCATCTCCTTTGAACGAATTGTCATCAAATAATTCTTTAAATCTGAAAACCGAAATGGGAGATTCTCTGTGCCTCCAACTCCTTGACCCATGACTTCATAAGACGTCCTCATCGACATTCCAGCTTTAGAATTAATGACAGCAAGCTGTCCTTGAACTTCATTTACTTCTCGGAATGATCTGAGGTAACAGTGATGCTCTTCTCTGTGTAGTGGATGACAGTGATCCCCTTCCCATCTATATATCTTATAAACATTCAATGCTTCATCCAACTTCAGAGATATTCCAGCTTTACAACCAATCCTTTCCTCCGGTCTCTCTTTCACTTTTTCAAATTCAATAACAACCGGACTGTCTGATATTGGCTTGTTTTTCGGATTAAGCAAACTTCCTTTTTTAAAACCTTCTTTGTTACAAACATAACGTAGATAATGTATCTTATCCGACTTCTTATTCTTTGAATTATTCTTCGACTTCAACATACTCCTGATTGAAAATCCAGTTTTATATGCATACTGACCATAGAAATCTTCAACCTCTTTAATAGAATGAAATACTAAAGTGTCCCATGATTTCTTAATGTCAGGGTGGCAACATTGAGAACTATCAGATGAAGTCAATGGTTCACTACCAGATGCTTCAGTCGAATGAATGTCAATAATTCCAGATGAAGCGGACGTTAAATCCATTTAAAACACAATTGAATCAAAACCTATACAAAAACACAATTGAATCAATAAAAATCAAAATCAAGAACACATTCACTAATCTAAACACCTAAAAAAAGAGAAATATAACATTGAAACCATAAATATGGTTTTATGGTTTCAGTACGTTATATACTGAAACCATTTACCAATATTAATGGTTTCAGTGTATATTTGTTTCTATCATATGTACCTAGTCATGTGTATATTGGTTTCAATTAGAAAGAACTACAATCTAACTGTTTACAAAAGACATTATAATTATGATTGAATCAAAATCAAAAGCAAAAACAAAATCAACTTAGAATAGCATATCAGAATCAAAGTATTCAATTAGGAAATGTTGATGAATGTTGTTTTTGCCTGAAACAACATTCATCCATATACATTCCAATCAAAAAAACCAGAAATATAACAATAAAAATCAAAGTATTCAAGCATGCAAAAGTTAAACATATTCAAGCATGCAAAATTATACACATTTAGCTAGCTATGTATGGTAGGGGGATATACAAAACACAGAACAAATTCACTATACAAAACACCTAAAAAAAGAGAAATAAAACATTGAAACCATAAGTATGGTTTTATGGTTTCAGCAAGTTATATACTGAAACCATTTACCAAGAGTAATGGTTTCAGTTTATAAACTACTGAAATCATTTTCAAAATCAAATTAGAATCAATACAAGCTAAAATCAAAATCAAAACAAGAACAGATGTAATACTTGCCTAATGGACGAAATGATCGTTTCAATAACACATATGTATCCCACAATGAAACACAATGCCTCGGATAATGCCAATGAAACACAATCCACAAGAGTTCCTAAAGCAATAACAAATTCTATTCCACTGCTAAATCTGCAAACATAATCCAAATACAAAAATTAAATTAAACAAGAGGGGGAAAATTAAATTAAATTCATTAATGAACTGTCAAGCAAGCCATCATTCAACATCACATTACCATATAAAATTCTACAAGATTTAAACACTTTGAAGCAAGCATGTTATTGCACAGGAAACAATAAGACATCGAAGAGATTCACCACCATTGCATGCATTCCACAAACAAATTATATTCACCAAGAACACACAAAACACTAATATCACTTACAGCCGCAATTGAAGCAATATCAGTCTGCCCTGCTGAGCCATGTGACACATCCATTCCTAGAATGACAGTGGGTGCTTTGGAAACAATAGGAAGAGAAGGAGTACTTTCAACACCCAACAATGAGTTCAGCCCACCAAGCTGCAGGACAATAAATAAATTATATACATAAAATTTCATGATACATACAAGGCAATGGAAATCAAACCAGTCTTATTCAAGTAGGTGGGGAAGAGTTCAGATACGGCAATGATACTAGAAACTATATATCTACATGTAGAGTGTAACCCACAACTTTTTACCATAATGCAAAACTGTAACTATTTACCTTGGCAATGACTCTTAGAGGACACATGCACTGATTAACGATTCCAAAATCAGCAAAATTCTTCTTTTTCCATGGACCTTGTATGACAAACAATAACTTTCATCTTCTGCACTGGAAATCATCATCATCAAGGATTACAGTTTCAATCAGGAATTTTCTCAAACAATTCATGTGCACTAAAAATTAAACCTAGCTTCATCGCTATTACTGATTCAGCAAAGAGGAACTAACAAATACCAACCATTCAATTGTGATCATTCATTTTTATCAACATCAGAATTGTGACATTGAATTAGAGTATTACAACTAGGCTGAAACCATTGGCCTCGCCTAATGGTTTCAGGCAAAAACAAGGTTCATATGCAGAAAACAAAATTGACATTCAAAATCAATGTAGGGTTTCATTTTGTGATTATTCAATTCCTAAATTATATAAGGTGGAGAAATTTCAAACCTGGAGAGCTTGGAAGAATCTACTAAGTTTGCGAAGATCACAAACAATGAACACAGAAAACGAAATCGTGATAGAGAGAGATCGCAATTTCTTTGCTTCGTTTGCAGGGTGATTCGAGATCGCGATTTCTTTGTTCAATCTGAATGAATTTGAATGGATTTCTTCGTTCAATTTGAATGAATTTAACGAAGAAGACGAAGAAGACGGTGGAGACGGCGGAGACGGTGGAGAAGACGACGGAGTGTTGCGAAATCGCGATAGAGAGATCGCGGTAGAGAGAAGATGATGGAGTGAGTGATCCTGTGTGACTCGGCTCACACGATCACAGCTTCAGATCGTAACACGTGGCAAAGGAAAAATCATGATCCAATGGCTGGCATCGACTTATGTACTGTGCATAAGAACAGCCTTATGCATCTTAACTTTTGCCGATTACTATATGTGCTGTTTTTAATGTTTTCCAATCAGAAGTTGACATGTGTATGTTTTAACTTTATACTTTAACGTTGTTAATTACTCCCTCCATTTTTTGTAAGTGTTCGTTTAGAATAGTAACAACAAATTAAGAAAGTGTATTTTTGCACTTTATTTTCCTATTATACCTTAGTTTTAATTCACCAATAAATTTCTATTTTTTTGCACACACTTTCTTTTTCCAATAAATTTAATATATTATGTAAAAAACAACAAAATATATTTAATATGTTATGTACCAAAAAAAAATTAAAAAAAAATATAGTTTTTCAAATATATAGCATTAATTAGTTTTATTGAAAAATATAAGAATAATTGACAAATGATACAATTGACAAATGGCATCATAAAAACACTAAATAAACGGTTAATTAGAAACGTTAAATTTGACAAAACTGGACACTAAAAAAAATACGGAGGAGTATATATTGTTAAGAATCTTTGTTTCCCATCTCTATCCTAAGTCCTAGCCGACTGAAATAAAGCAACCGTCAACACTAGACATGTTCCTCACCATGGCCGCACCTTGAATCTAGCATAGGAGTCCCATATGCCCATTATTCCAATTAAGTTGAAGCTTTTTTGGGACCTCTTCAAGTCTCCAGCGGAATTTCCTAATTGCCTAATAACAAAACCTCACATCCACTCCATGGTTGCAAGGTGTGTTGTTTGATTTCTTAACCTCTATGATGAGTCTCTGATATGAAAGCTTTAAAAAAAGAAGAGAATTGGTGTCTTGTCATCATACAATCATAAGAAAAGGGGAAGGGAATGAAGCGCAGAGAGAGAATGGAGAAATTAGGTAGGATCACACCGTTACAAAAAATGGGGAAAAAAAAGGAAAAAGATTTTTTTGTAAGGGTGTTAAATTGGGAATTTTTTTTTGAAATACACCCGTGCACACAAAACATCACCAAAATACCCTACCTGAGAATTTTTTTTTTCCAAAATACCCTACTTTTTCTTTGTGAGTGGAACGGGCGCCATTGGCAGGTTGGCGTTCACCTGAAGAACGCGCCATTGGCAAAGCCGCTGAACGCGCCATCCAGCATGTGGTGTTCAATTGATTTTTTTTTTCTTTCCGTTAATGAGGGAGAATGAGAGGAAGAAGATATATAAGGGTTTTAAATTTAAGGGTAAGAAGGTGTTTACACTGATTTTTTGTAAATAAGCGCTAGTTTCAATTAATTACTTGAGGGATCAACTAGTAAATCCCGGAACATATTTGTGCATTATTTTCTAGAAAAGTATGAATGTTCGAAGAATAAATTAAAATACAAAAAGGATTAAAGTAAAATTGCATAAAATTGTTAAATGATTTGCAAATAAAAGTTAAAGAACCTGAATATAAATTGCAATTGAATGATAAAGTGCAGAAACTTTAAAGGAAAAACAAGTAAAGAACTTGAAAGATTAGATGACATTTGAATGTAAATGGTGGATGAAATCCTTCTATGTCCGCCTTTGAACCCGTTTGCCCACACGACGTGGGTGTTACAAGACTTTCATAAAATAGGATCAACCCTAAATACATAAGAATTACAAGTATTTATAGAAAATAGAAAACAACTTCGTACATGTAAGATTGTGAATAGTGTCTTATTTAATAACTTCCTATATCTAATATTGACACATGTCGCTTTGAATAACTTCTGATAACTTCTTTGTAGGAGTTGTTTGTTTGATCGACACTTTAACTCTTCGAATGACTTCTTTGAATGTCTACAACAAATCACATTTCATGGCCAGTTGAAATGAGTTTTCTTTTTTTATTCAAATTCTAACACCAAGTCGAAATGAATATCATCAATTTAATTTTGGTGTCAACAGAGGGTTAGGGTTTTTAAGGGTTATGAGGGTTATGCTTTGGGTAAATTTTTTTTATTTTAAAATTAATTAAAAAATTATAGAAAAATAATATTAATTTATATAAACACATGTAGCAAAAAAAAAATTACTTTTTGGAATTTTTTTTTTTAGGGTTTAGATGGGGTTTGGAGTTTTTTGGAATATATTATATAGTAAAGGTACTAGAATTTTTTTATTTTGGAATATTTTTTTAATAACATATAATTATAATTATTAATTAACAAAATACATATATAAAATGATAATTAGATTAATGGCAACGAGGACATAAAATACATTATTGAATATCCACAAATTTAACGACCACGACCATGACCACCATGGTTTTGCAAATGACCACCGGTACCGCAGCAAGTAGGCTGACGAAAACGACTGCCTCGACGAAGTGCTTCGCGGTGCTCTTCATTGTCTTCTTCATTGTCATATTGAAGAGGTTCCATGGGATTACTCGAACTTGGTTGACCGACTTGTGGGGATAAGACGCTGAAAAATGGAGATAACGACTGACTGGGACACAACCGTAAAAATTCTTGAAGTTGTTGTGGTGTGTAATCGGTATTTAACAAATCTGCATCCCATTGATTACTAAAAGAGTCGTCTTATGTGGCTGGTTGGTTGAGGTTGAAATTGGTTTCATCTTGTGGGGTTGGAAGGTTGAGGTTGAAATTTAGTGGGGTATTTTGGAAAAAAAATAATCAATTGAACGCCACATGCTGGATGGCGCGTTCAGCCTATGAACGCTGCTTTGCCAATGGCGCGTTCCACTCACAAAGAAAAAGTAGGGTATTTTGGAAAAAAAATTCTCAGATAGGGTATTTTGGTGATGTTTTGTGTGCACATGGGTATTTCAAAAAAAAATTTGTTAAATTGGGTTATGTGTTGATACAGTGTCCACTTATGATTGGAAAACAGTAAAAACAGCACCTATGGTACTATAGGTAAGTTTTGTCCTATAAACTATACTTCCTCAAGTCTCAAATATAAGCAACAAAATAAAAAAAAAATTAAAATTCTCAAATATAAGCAAAAGTCTACTTCAATCATTATGTTTTATGCCATTATTCTAACTTTACCCTTAAATTAAATATCGATTCAACCAATAAATGCAATGTTCTACACTTTCCAAGAAGTGTATAATTGAAAATAAAATATTTTTTCTCCTCAATCAATGCACTTAATCTACTTTCTTAAAGGGTGTGTTTTTTTTGAAATTTTGCTTATATATAAGACTAGAGGGAGTATAAACTATTTAGCTTTTGTTTGGGAATTTGAACTATTTAGCTTTTGTTTGGGAATTTGTGAGGAAGAAAATGAATGTTAAAACATTGAGAATAAAGAGAAGACAAATGAATTGATCTAAATGGTACTTCCTCCGTATTATAATATATGTCGTTTTGACACTTTTATACATATTAAGAAATGTAATTAATGTTGTATAGAAAGGAGAAATTATGAGTTACAAAATTGTCCTTCATTAATTGTATAGGAAAGATAAATTGAAGAATTGAAAGAAATTATAAAAAAAAATTGAAAGAAGAGAGTAATAAATAATTAAGGGTATAATAGAAAAAAATAACATTTTATTGGTATTGTAAAACAACTTATAATTTGATAAAAAAAATTCTTCAAAGTAAAATATAATTTGTGTTAAAAGAGAGAAATGATTTTGTGTTTAAAAAGTTATCCGATGGAAATTAGTCATTATTAACGGTGAAAACTATATCTTTATAACATGGTAAACTAAAAAAACATAAAAAATATGAGACTGTTTCTTCCACGAGTTAAATGACCTTATTTCACTAAATAAATTTAGGGACGAAAAACGTATTTATGACTAAATTATAATATGGTCAACCTATTCTAAAACTAATTTGTGACCTAACTACGACTCTATCCAATATCTCCTTCAATTCAAGGGTGATATAGTTAGGTTACATTGTTTCAATTAGAGTGAGTCAGAACAAATTCTAATCAGATTACAAAACACCAAGTTCTCATTACAGAACAAAACTAAAGAATTATAGCATTTTATTTCACAAATTAATTTTTTTGAGAATGCATATCTTTGGAAGTTAAGTTTTAGAAAGTAACAAAAAAATCAAAAACTAAATTTTGAAATCCATCATAATTGGATTCCAAAATTAAGTTTCCAAAAAACAGCATTCCCCTAAGAACCATAAGAACCAAAGGTTTAAAAAAAAAAAAAAAAAAAACTGCAACAAGCGAGCTGCACATATATATCTTTAATACAAACACCTACATGCATTTAATTTTCAAGAACAAATATCCAAACACATTATCATAAGGCCACACTTGAAATGGTTTAGTGATCAACCGATTCAAAAACTAACAATATCTTCCAATTTGACAAATTCATAAACTAAACAAATGCTTTCCTACTTATCGTTAAGAAGAAAACAACAAAAGTATCAATGACTCATATGCGAATAAAGTAACCCGATGGAAATCTCATGCCATTATCTTGGCAGACCTACCGAAAAGACTGTCCACAACTTTCCCAACATTGGAAATGGTTTCTAAAGTTGCAGGGTATATAGCATCCGTTTTAGGGTCATCAAAGATGACAAGGCATCCAGCACCCTGATCCAATGTCCCAGCGAACTTCTTGTCCAAAATCATCTGAGACATCTTCCGCTCCACGTGATCAATGGGAAGCTCAATAAGTTCAGCAATATGTGCAATCTCAACTCTTGAGAATGGCTCAATCAATCTGCAAAGATTCTGCTCCAGAAGGGTATCATACAGGGATGACAAGTGCCTGTGAACAATTGGATCTTCCTCCAACTGTGCCTTATAGTCTCTCAAAGCAGTTTCAAATAGTTTCAGGGATCTTTTTGAATGAGCATCTGCAACAGCTTTCATCGCATCCAAATCAGGTCCAACGTATTGCAGGCCTGCTTTAGAAGATATGATTCCAGCCACATCATCAGCTTGACTCACCATAATCGTACACAGAAGCATGTATTTCAGGCTAAAGACAGCTTTTGGGTCTTCAAGAGCATTGAAAGACTCAAAAGCTTCAAAGAAATAACTATATGCAGTTTTGTAATCCTTCTCTTCAGCATGAAGAATTCCACTCTGCAAATCAATGGCACCTTGTTGAGCTGGTGGAACATAAATAGCATTTGCAGCTGTTCTTGCAGCTGTGAGGGCAGCTTTTGCTTTTGGAAGATTCCTTAGGAAGAAGTGTAGCTTACTTTCAAGCAAGTCTATGTCTACAAGTAGGAGTTTGTCATCTAATCTTCTAACCTCTTTGATCAAGCCATTAAGGAGAGTCAAAGCTTGTGAATATTCCTTACTTTCC
Source organism: Trifolium subterraneum (assembly GCA_951799995.1). Lineage (NCBI taxonomy): Eukaryota > Viridiplantae > Streptophyta > Magnoliopsida > Fabales > Fabaceae > Trifolium > Trifolium subterraneum. Next base: position 17,352,284 of record OX637461.1, read on the forward strand.
ATCAGAAGAGTAGCAAGCCTTGCCTCAATTCGCTGCCTGAGAAAGGTACGCTTTTCATCACGAGTCCATTGCACCATTTATTTGCAGAGTGAAATTTGTAACTCAGATGTCCCGGGTATTTTAGCAACAGAATCAATTATTCCCCTCACAATCTTTGCAGTTTTTGCCTTGGGAATCAAGGAAAAGAATGGCCTCAACTGAGTGAGAAGACTGCGCAGATCCTCTGCCCTGTTCTCTTGCCTGAGCAGGTCGGTGAGATTTGTGATGGCTTGTTCTTTCATGCGCAGAGCTTCTGGACAGGGCCGTCTCCGAGTATTTAGAGGTCATGAGCAAATAATAAAAATGGGCCCCTGATAAAAATATAATTTT